>NGKF01000007.1:286933-302132 GCA_002162555.1 Monilinia aucupariae
AGGAAAAAGTAGAAAAAGCTTCTACAAAACAACCTCCCATCCCCCGGAAGATCTCCGAGATGCCTATGGCCACTGTCCGTCCTGTCAAACATAATGGTTTATATATGACATGGTAAAGTTTGAGCTAAATACATACCCCAAACATCCATGAGCCTGCATGGCGATACTTTTGAGGTCCTTGATGTTACACAGCAGTGATCACGGAATTAGACTTTAGCAGAACACTACCAAGTCAATGCCAGACAAGGCGTCAAAACGTATGGAACTAAGTTCATAACCCAGTTCACTCATATACCTACCCAACTTGACCTTCTGGGGGAATGGAGGTCCTACAAATTGGTTTCGATCAAGTAGACCAATTGTGTAGTTTCTCGTAACCAAGCAGTTTATCAAAGAGCCATTCATGTATATTGCATGCCCATTAGAAGGCTGGAGACTGACCAAATGCGATATTGACATTTTACATACAGTGAATAAAGCATCATCTCAGCCATCTTGAAATCTTCAGGTAAAATCCACCTACTGTCACAGTTTAGACCATGGCGTAGCCAATTCGTACATACTTGTATATCGAATTACTTTACCCCGCAGATGGGCGTTCGATACATCTTGTTGAAGAGTGAAACCTGATTCTAAGACTCAGCAAAAGTGAAAGTGAAGGTGATAGTGATAGTGGGTGATTATCTTTAGCGCATAAAGGCACCTCTACCTGACTAGGAATCGTAAACTCCTTCCCTCCTCGATATCAATCTGATAATCAAGCAAGAATCAGAAATCATGGCCACCAGCAGTTCAACGTCGAGCAATGGCAATAGTTCCCCACCAGAGAACACCTATAGATGGTATTTCTTGGCGGCGTACCCCAACCTTTACAATACTCGGGAGCTCCTTGATCAAATAATGAGCTTGGCTTTGATCATCGATAGCGCCCATGAGATCCGAGACGAGGATATTGGCCGGTTTCTATCATTTCTTGGCACGGAATACCTCCCATATCTTTTTAGAGAAAGCGGCGGTGACCTGTTCTCTCCACTTACCCTTTGGGATCGTACAGGAGGTTCACAAAACAACAGGGGAAAGTCATCCCTCCTTTCCGATACATCCGAGAAACGTTGGACAATATCCCTGGGTGTCTCAATGTTGACTGATCATAGAGGATCCCCGTTAGACCTTGAATTCGGCGAATTTTTGAAGAACAACTGCCAATACCTTGTTGAACTCTGCAAAAAGCCAGCAGATCCCAAGCCAGCCCCAGTCCCAGTCAAAAATCTTGAACTTCAACTTGTCCTCGTTGACCGAGTACTCGAAACCAAATCGAGGGCTCCTTTGCCTACGGAGGAGATTAAGATCAGCTTGGAGGGTCAGGTCAAGAAAGCGATTTCAGATAAAGTTTCGGAGTTGATAAAATCGATGGATTTCGAATTAGAAGTTAGCCATGACGACGAGGTCAAACTCATATCCAAAACACCCAACCAATCGAACAAGAAGAGAAAATATGCAGCGGAATAGAACATTGGGGAATGGCTTGTTTTGGGAAGATCTGTGATCAAGACTTCAATGACTTCAAAAGTATGATACCACACTCCACTTTTGTTGTAAATACACTACTAACCTTCAATACAACTAGAAAATATCACACCTAAACGGAGTATATATTCGAAGCAGGCATTGCGGATGATATCAAACTCTTATGGATAGGTGATGCGGGTTTCTCCTCTCCTGGTTTGGAGGTTTAGGTTGGGGGATTTTGATCGGCGAGATGATCAGCCTGAGATATGATATTGCAAGCTTATATGAAGGCGCACGTTTCTGCATACAATCGATCGTAACTGCAGCATCAGGCATAGAATTGTGGTCGTGCAATGGATACATGCAAATAATGCGTTAACTCGATTCTTCCAACTCGCAGTAGAGATAAAGTGAAAGCAGATAGTGAATATATAATAGCTCAAGAAGAATTCAACCTAGTTGTGGACTTCTAGGTACCGATGCCCCCCTATGCTCTATGGATACAGAACAACTATCGGGATCACCAGAGATATGGAAATAGATCGATCTGTGACGATTTTTTGTATTGACACGCCAGAACCTCATTTAATGTTGCGTTCGAAGCTTCGCTGATCGAAAACTGCAAGCTTGTCCTCGAACTATTCAAGGAAGAACCGGAAGTTCGATTGACACTGGATCTAGTCCCATTCCCAGTCTCAGTTCCAAATCTTCGAACTTGTTCTAACCGACCGGACACTCGAAGCCAATTCTGGAGAGTCTGGAACGAACGGTGCATCAAAGTAGACAACGAAAGTCTAAACAATCAATTATTTTACGTGGATAACAAGTATGTGCAGTTCAAGCCCCTTATCCTCCCGATGAGCTAGCTACCTTACACCTTCTTCACTTCTGGTGCTTGATTAGTCACTACTTGGCATTTATCATAGAAGTTCACTATCTCACATCCAACCAACTATCAGCCCGGTCATACTGACTTATCAAAAATCTAGTTCCTGATAGCATCGGGAAGATTCCGTCAACAAATTTCAAGGCACACAATCTTGAGAATCCCTCTTCCGAAAAGTATAATACATGAATATACCCCCGGATCAATCTTGAAGATAACTTGAAACGCCACTAGACATTATCACACGAAAATTCGACGGACCTTCTGGCATTGGGGATGAATAGGCAACGGATACGGCGAGAAACCCAATTCATACTACCATTTGGTAATCAGACTCGGTAATTTGATGGCGGATAGGCACTGGAGGGCCAAGATGAGGTTCACATGTATATGTATCTCGGCACTTGCACGGAGATTCTTCACTTTGGGGTTAGCATTACGCTCTTCCAGTAAAATAGCAGAATGCACTCATTAACTGCAAAAAATTCCACAATCGCAGCCAGTGATGTGCACTGCAGACCAAACAAAAAACCAAAGTAAAAAGGGCAGATTTGGGAGACCCGGTATGGGTTGTAGTGCATCTGTTTGGGCGTATGAATACTATTCTTTGCCAATATTTCACCCGCTCTCCCTAAAACGCCAGCAGTCCCCCCCAATTCCCAAGCCATTATGCATTTACCCTACCCTCTGTCATAGAGAGTTCGTAGTTACGCTATCACGTAGTAAGCCCATTCCTCAGCAACTGCCTTTCATCCATTATTGAAACTGCCCTTATTTCTTCATCAATGGATCACCGTACTTTGTCTCTGTATCCATGATTAGTATTATTACCTCTCTTCGCCCTCCCCCCTGCTAAGAAATAACTCACTGCCATCCCAAGTTTTATCCACCAACCCATCCCAAGCCCTATCATACTCCTCCCTGTATTTTTTTGAACTCCACGAGCTACCAGGCGCACCATGATTAACCTTATCCTGACTAACAGGAGTCTTTGATGGCGATTTGACTGATGTATCGGAGAAACTGTGGTTATTGGTGTAGAGATCGGGTGGGGAGTCAGGAGTGTCCATCATGCGGTCATCTTCATTGTGTTGTGGATGTGAGTTAGCTTCTGCGTTGGTGGCAGATGCTGCTTGTTGCTGGTCTGCTGGGGGAGTTCGTAAGATGTTTGGTTCTGTAGTTATGGTTGAAGGAGGTGTTTCTATAATACCTGCTGATTCTTGAGCCGACATCTTGGTGAGTCTTATGTGAATGTATCAGACAGAGCTTGATGGGCGAAAAGAATGTTGGTAGTGGACTTAATTGACAAATCCCCAAGGTTATATAATCAAGTGAAGCTCTACTTTGTATTCGAGTACTTCGTCAGAGGTAAGTCAACACCCCACAGCCTGGTAAGATCAGGCTAGCCGCTAGCCAGCTAGCTCTACTCCGTACACTAAGGCAATGTATGTACCCACACCAGACACATTCCTTGCAAACCCAAAAAGTATACACCCCTCCATTTTCATCATCCGTCCACACACTCTTCGCATTTCACTTGATATTCAAGATATTATATCAATTCGAAGAATACACCATTTCGATAGAATATGAGCAAAAAAGCAGCGGTTCCTAGTGCATGGGATGACGATTGGGAGTCTCAAGCCGATGCATGGGAATCAGCACCTCCAGTCAATAAAGCGGTCGAGGAAGAACCCAAGATTTCCAAGGCTGAGCGATTGGCAAAACATGCAGAGGCTAATAAGAAGATATGGGAGTCTGCGTTGGTTTTCCTCTTTCCCATAGTTCTCTGGTATTTGATTGTTACTTTGCCTCAAAATTAACACACAATTCAACAGCGAAACTCCCGGAGGTCTTTCTGAGCAATTTCCCTTCCTCCTTCCACCAAGTCTTGCCAAACCCGTTCCATTAGCTACCCCTTACAAGGCACCTCTTACACTTCTCTCTCGCAAACCCGCTCCTAGAACGATTACCAAAATTGACCCTCGGACTGGTAAAGCAACCAAAGTTGAAGCAGAAGAGGAAGAGGAAGTGGCTGTCGCAGGACCAAGTGCCGAGGAATTGCGCGAAAAGGCACAACGGGAACGAGAGGAAAAGCAAAGAAAATATGATGAGGCCAGGGCTAGGATTCTGGGGACAAGTAACTCATCAAGAAGCAATTCTGGAAATGGGAAGGGGGGTAGCGGTGGAAATAGTCCAAGGAATGGAACACCGCCTGTGTACGACAAGGGAAGGAGTAGAGGTAGAGGGAATGATGCAAGGAGACCAGACAGTAGGCCAGATAGTAGAACTGGACAGAAAGAATTATTCGACCCGGATTATACGCCTAAACCTGGATCGATCACAGTACAGAAAACAACTAGAAGTGGGGAAGGATCGCGATTAGGTTCAGGTACATCTACACCAACATCACGGGAGAACGAACAAATTATTCGAGCTCCAAGAGGACCTGATGCGACAGGTAAAGGATTTGAATTTTCAAATAGAGGTGGTAAAATGAGTTGATTTCTGCTCTAGAATTACCAACTACCAACCTCCGCCAATTTTACCGGCGATTTCTATTACCCTTTCGGCATCCCCAACATTTTTACCGACATCACTAACAACCTCTCGATATGTCGTATACACCAATCTATCAAGATCTATGCCTGTTGTTGTCGCCCAATGCGACAGGGTATCTTTGATGTATGAAGGGGATATCCCTTCAACTAAATCATTACGATCATCAACACTCGAGGATTCGACACTGTCTTCCCCAGAAAAGTATGCTTCGTCAACTTGAGCCAACCACATTTTTTGTTCTTGTGGACCGGCTTTCGCATCACCTTCCAAGCGACTAGCATTTATTGGATCATCAACCTTGATCTGACCACCTCCGTTGGTACAACCTCCTGGACATGCCATAACCTCGACATATGAATAATCAGGACCAGTGGCCTTGCCATTCGGGCGCCGGGCACTTCCGATAGGTTTACCACCAGGCATTCGAGATGGCTTGGCTGGCTTTAACCGCCTGACAAGATTTTGAATATTTCGAAAACCATAATAGCGAGCCGCCTTTAGTAATATCTCGCCATTATCTGCAACGACAGTGTAATCTATAACATCTGCGTTACGACCTTTGATAGTTTGAACGGATGATCCCTGATGCTGGGATGCAAAATATTGAAGAATATAATGAAGGTTCCCACCGGAAGAACCAGCTTCGCGGCTACCATTGCCACTACCTCGACGATTGGACGGGAAGAGAAAGGAGTCTATCTTTGGATCTGGAACTGGTATGCGTGAGGATGAAGGTAGTGGAGTTCGAGGTAATTTGGAAAAGTCGACGCGCCTAGAATCTGCGAGCATAAGCAATTCCTTGCTCGTGATAACAGAATCGACATCCCTAACACCTCGTGTTCCAGTGCCTTCCCAAACAGCATCAGTTAGCTCTTCTCGACTAGCTTCTAACTTTTTATCGAAACATGGCATGACAGCTACATGCCATATCCTATCAGGAGAAATGCCAAATTTGCGACTTAATGTCGTTTTTATAAGAGTTCCCATCAATGCTTGTGGTGACTTCATCCGTGATAAATGTGGTAAAACGTGCGGGTGTGTCTTTTCGGCGTAACATACCCATCCAGGACATGATGATGTCAGGATAGGTTTCTTAGGTCCTTCTGTTCCATTCATAGAAACCATAACTTCCTCAGCCCCAAGTACTAAACATGCCTCCCTCGCAATATTCGTATCCACAACCCATTGAAATGCATTCCTATAAACTGCCCTGTTCTTTATTCCTTTTGGTCCACTGAGTAAATGTTCAATCATATATCCTGCTTCTCGTTCGGTAACTCCAAAAGTCGCAGCAATACTCGCTCTCGATTGTGGACTGACACTCGCAACATATATCTTCCCACCTTGTTCGATCCCTTCTACATCGATACATGTTCCTGTAGCATTTTTATGCAGGCGAAGACCAGGGGCCGAATCTAGTTCTGATAGTACTTCAGCATGCGATTGCAAAGAGACCAGAACAGCTTCGGCAGATGTAACGCATCCTGAACAGGCAAGGCAATCTGTGAGGGATATCTGGGCGGGTGGTAGATCAGATGGGAGGGGGGCGTCTGTGTTGAAGGATATTTCGAGTTCCTAGGTAAGAATGTTAGGATCGAACCGGGAGGGATGAGAAAATACATACGCGATCTTCAGATGGTTTAGCGACGGGCAAAGTTTCAACGGGTTTTATACATGCGACTCCTGGAGAAATAAAATCGTTCAAGTCGTCGGCTGATAGAATTGCGCTCATGATTTCGATGTTTGCGCACGCAGAATGCGCCGCTCTTTCTTTCAAAGTATGATTCTTTTACTTCTTGTATTATACACGACTTCTTCAATGCAACTAGATGAAGAAAAAAAGAAATCTCGAACTGTCGGAGATGTGTGTATCGTACAGGTGAACGAGTCTTGGTATCTAAACAAAAAATTGAAGATTGGAAATCATTGACAATCACAATTAAGATAATTCGTCGAATGGATTGCGAGGATCGGAGCACGGAATAAAGTTATGGTGGCGTTGACTGGGGTAGAGCGTAGATGCCAGCAGCCCCGCACTGCGATATGCAATAATGCCTTGTTGACTCATGTTGATGCCTTGCTATCCAAACAATGACGTAAGGTTGGCATAATGGGACCATCAGACGAGCTTGAGGAATCACAACCCTAGGATTTATGATTTATTTACTCTACAAGAGGGCTCATTGAAGACTTTTGATATTTATATTCACAAGAAGTTATTTGACCTACGAGTACCTCGAGCATAAAAGCAAAACTTTTGTCTCGCAATTACGAGTATAGCAATTATGGATGTACGTTGTTCTCTCTCTCGGCCACTGAAAGGCTATCAACTAACTGCTGTAGGTCTTTTACGCATACACATATGGAACGGCAGGATGGCTTGCATTACAAGCAGCACCATTGATTATATCACCCACAATCATTCTCACAATGCTCTCACCTGAAGTTCGAGAAGCTACCCGTAAGTATCTCTCTATATCACTTCGTCGAATACATATAGACTAACAACTTCTAGCGCTCGAGGAATACTTTTCCAGGTCTCTGGGTATGACGCTACTCACCTTGGGAATAATGGTCGTCCTCCTAACTGGCTCCGTCCCTCTAACCTCCTCCATCTCCGACACAACCACCGCAGCAGTGACAACCTCCGATATAGACCCCAAAGCCCCCTATGCGGTCCCCGTCCTCACAATCAGTACCATCTACCACGGTTTCATCGCCTTTTATTGCTATGCGCGCTATACAACACTGGGTACATTTTCATTTGTGTTGGGATCACTAGGTTCAACAGCTTTGTTCGCGATAGGAGGGTGGTGCATACTTTTTGGGACGGCGAGTGGGAGAATCAGTCGGAAGACGGGGGCTGACAAGAGGACGAGTGGGTGGCCATTCGGTAATCAGCAGAGTGCTGGTGCGAGGAAGAGGGCTAACAGGAAGGGTTTGTAAGCGGGTTAAGGGGTGTTTGAGTTGAGATAAGTTCAAGATATTGGAATCGCACAATTCTGGATAAGGAGAGAGTATTTGAACGGGAAAGCAAGATAATAATGGCATTGTAAAAGACTCATGATTTCTTGTTATGCGGATGCCGTCCTTCCTCGCATAATCAAATCCATACACTGACCTCATCTCACCCCTCGCTTCCTCCTCGGACAAAAAACCATAACTCCACCATAAGCAGACAAAAGACGGCGTTAACCATCTACTAATCTGTTTCCCAGCTATCCCCTTCATTTTCAACACGGCACAGAATGATCGGACTCCACCTCGAACTTTACCTCCGTAAGATAGGTTGACGTTGTATTTCGTCACATGCCTGTGTGTCCCGGAGAATAGAACTAGAGTCCTTCAATTCCGTATGGTAGTATCGGGATTAGAAAATTACGCTATCACTGTATGCACTACTCGTACATCTCAGAAAGATAATCTTGATATCAATTCATCGTTGGCTGGAGTGAAGCATCGGCACCATGGACTTTAGCCCCTAATTCCGAGATGCGCCAATAAGGGAGGTAACCTACTGATGATGAAGTGAATGTAATGTAATGTTACGAGTAAATATAAAATATATAAAGACAGCTTGTACCATCATTTCATTTCTTTCCAACAACCACAACAGCAACAGCAGCAGCAGCAACAACCACCCCACTAGTTCCATCACCACAGTGTAACTAAAGTTACCCCTCTATCAAATTTCCAATTCACAACACCACTGATAACCATCAACGCAACCAGACAAAATGGTTCAATTACTCGGAAAAGATATCGGCACCACCGGCTACGGCATGATGGGTTTGTTATCCCCTCCTAGCCATCCATAGTATCTAGCTAAGCCCCCCTCTCAGGTCTCTCCTGGCGCCCACAACCCCAATCCCTCGAGGAGACCCTCGTCACCCTCAAAGCCGCCCTTGATTCGGGCTGTAACTTTTGGAACGGCGGACAATTCTACGGAACTCCTGAGTACAACTCTTTGACCATCTGCGAAGCATATTTCACCAAGTATCCGGAAGATGCAGATAAGGTTATTTTAAGTGTCAAGGGTGGTATAGATCTAGAAAAGTTCGCGCCAGATGGAAGTCCAGAAGGAGTGAGGAAGAGTGTGGATACATGTTTGAAGTTACTGGGGGGAAAGAAGAAGTTGGACATTTTTGAGTGTGCGAGAGTGGATCAGAGTACGCCGATTGAGATCACGATGAAGGTTTTGGAAGAGGAGTATGTGAAAACGGGAAAGATTGGAGGTATTTCGCTGAGCGAATGTTCGGCAGATACGGTTCACAGGGCTGCGAAGGTTACGAAGATTGTGGCTTGTGAGGTTGAGCTTTCTTTGACTACTACGGATATCTTTCAAAATGGGGTTGCGAAGGCTTGTGCGGAACATGATATCTTGGTTGTTGCGTATGTACTCTCTCCTTTAAATGATAAAAATTGTATGGCTAATAAAAAAACAGATACTCACCATTGGGACGAGGATTATTGACTGGTGCGATCCAAAAGCCAGAGGACATCCCCGAGGGCGATCATCGTGCAGACTATCCCAGATTCCAGAAAGAGCACTTCGAAAATAACAAGAAGCTTCTCGATGCCGTGACCAAGCTTGGAAAAGAAAAGAATTCTACATTGGCTCAAATCGCTATTAATTGGATCAAGGCCATTTCCAAAAAGGACGGTAACCCAGAGATCATCCCAATTCCGGGCGCCACTACAGTCGATCGCATCTTGGAGAACACAAAGGAAGTTTCGTTGAGTGACAGTGATTTGGCAGAGCTTGATTCAATTCTGAAGCAATTCCCAATTTCGGGTCATCGTTATGCAGAGTACTTGCAGAAGGGATTGGAAGGCTAGAACCCTTGATGAGCAGAGAGAAGTTAGCAACTACGTCCCAAGATAATGAAGAATTGTGAAAATCATGCATTGTATCTTGAGCTCAGAATAGATTGTGTAATGTGAGTATGTCGACCTTAGGAAGCAGTTGCCTGCATCCATCCGAATTGCAGAACTCGAAGGTTATTCATCATCGCCTGGTGGCTGTGTGAAGAAGATGATTAGTTATAATGAATTATGAGCTTACCTGTTATGATGTTATGTTATACCTGAGTATCTCTTGTATAATTTCATGATTCTGCAGCGGTCTCGTCGATATCGTGGTCATTGCAATTCTGAAAGCCGATGTGGTGAAGATGTAGAGTAAAGTCAAGTTCCAGTTGAAAAAAATAAATGTGATGACCCAGCCCACCAGCCCAGCATGACGGAAAGTTCCGAAAGGTCTTGGCACGCTTCGCAACCGAACGGCCAGTACATCCAAACTGCATGTTCACCTGGTTCGTAAATTAGAGCTTCCTTTGGAGACCAATTGAATTTGGAATAATTCACCCTTCAATCTTCTCCTCAACTCTAGGACGTTCACCTTTACCGTACCTGTACTTATAATATTTACTATATAACTACTGCCTTTCACTTCTTCAACATGGCCGACGACTCACCTCCAGGATCTCCCCTCTCTGATCTTTCCTCAGACGCATTCGAAATTGATGAAGAAAACGAACGGATGGCCGCAGAAACTCACATGCCGCCTGCGAAAAGGCAAAAGACAAGCAGTGAAGACTCTATATCTTTGCGCCCAACTTCAACATCTCGCAATATTAAAATGGAGGCAACGGATGGATACTGTTCTTCTGACACGGAGGGAGATATCCCAGAGTCACCAAGCATCATTCAACGACCGGAAGATATTCTCGATGATTTACATGAACAGGTTACGGCTTGCTCATGGATTGGATGCAATAAGGGTCATTTGGGAGATATGGATATGCTGGTGGAGCATCTACATCACGATCATATTGATTCGAGACCAAAAAAATACACATGCGAATGGTTGGGTTGCCCAAGGAAAAGTCAACCCCAAGCAAGTGCTTATGCTCTGAAGGCACATATGAGAAGTCATACTGGAGAAAAGCCATTTTATTGCGCCTTGCCTGGTACGTTTCTTCATCAGTGAATTTCGGATTCAAACTAACGAAACATTCTAGAATGCGATCGTGCTTTCACACGGTCCGATGCTCTTGCCAAACATATGCGAACAGTTCACGAAACTGAAGCTCTTCGTCCTTCCGATCCTATCCCAAAGCACATGCAAGACATTTCAAGACCTGGCCCCGGCCAGCCCAAAGTTCTCATGAAACCACATCCTCATTCGAATCCAGTCGCAGGAGCACAAATCTCACCCAAACTCGATCCTTCATCATTAGCAACTTCATATCCTCCTGAGCTAGGAATCACTTTGGAAGAGGAAGCAAAAGGGCCAATTGAGCTTTGGAAATTACTACGAAAGCAGATACAATGGGCAGAGGAGGAAGGTGCAGAGCTAAGGAAGCAATGTGAATTAATGGAAGAATTGAGGAAGAAAGAATGGATGGAAAAGGAAGTTCTACTTGATCATGTCATCGAGAAAGAATTAGATTGGAATGAGAGAAGAAAAGTGGTCTTAGCCGGGCTTGCGAAGCTTCCAATGGGAGCTTTCGTTAAAAATGAGGGGCCAAATTCACCAAGTATTCGTGGAGTTGGTTTCACACCAAACACAGCTACGTCTCCAATTGGTTGTACGCCGTTCTCACCTAGAGACTTGACGCCATTGGATCAGAGTCAGGGACCTGTCGAAACAGATGCGGCAGAGGTTTTGACATCAATTGCTCACGCTTGAGAGAGGATTGAAAGGGAAGGGAACGGGGGGATACTAAATCGAGCTACTGGATGTTCAAACGTCTGAACGAAGTCAATATGATGAATTTTCTAGCAGGAGTAAAATGGTTACGAAATATTACGAAATGGACTGATATCAATTTGGGTAATTGGATGGGAACTATGGCAGGCACGGCGTTTCCTAGAGCGATATGGATGGGAATGCAGAGAACCTGCCCCGATATGGACCAACAGTCTACCAGAATACCAAAGTACCAAAATACCAAGGCAGTTTTCAACACCGTGACAATTTTCTGAATGGTATCTAATGAGACTTCAAACCTTGATAGCTATTACCAGGAAAGGATAAATAAAAATGAATAGTACATACCCTTTCATACTCGTACTCTATGCACATGAATCTGCATATACACCTTACTGGATACTAAATGTTGTAAATATTCAACTACAACGCATAACATCGGTTCCATCTACGAGTGGCCGGCTCGGGAAATGAAGTTAGGAAGGATTCTTTCTAATCAGCATCTTCAAGAAATATACAACAGAAAAGAGAATACTTCACCTTGTAGGAAGTCGGTCAACATATTTAAAACGGAATCTCAATCCTTTTGAACATGGAGCACAACAAAATGAAAAACAGAGATTTAGTTGAGTGGTTCGCGAATTGGTGGTGCACCTGGTGGTGGGTGAATGATTGTAGCTACTCTACTCTAATAGCTGCTGATCTATTCGAGTAGTCGCTGATACTTTCCTCTCTGTAATCTTTGAAGATATACGAGAACAGCAAATGAGAGATTTCATTTTGACTTAAAGTAGTCGGCTAATGGCTAGAAAAATAAAAACAAATTGGTTGAGGCTACAGTACACGAGTATTGGTAATAGCTAGCTGGCTACTTCAGCTGTTGACTACTAGATTCTTGATGTCTTTTTCTTTATTATATTCTCAGATGAGCGACGAGTAGATAGAAATCTATTTAGAGTGAGGTAGTCGATTAGTCGATGATGAAATTGTTATATCTAGCTCTTATATTTTTATCTACTCATACTTTAGATCACCTGATGGATGTATTCGTACAACAGAAGGATTTACTCGTAGTGATTCAATAACTACTCTAATTGGCTCTCATACTTATAAATTCATTTCTGTATTTCAACTCTTAGAGTCTTTACTCTATGTACGAGTGAGTATATAACAAACCAAAAAAATATTTTCTAGTTTTCGATTCGCTCGACGCTTTTTTATTTATTGTAAAATGTGAATAGATGGATATACTTACAATGAATGAAAGTGTTCCAGACGTGATGTAATGATTCGCGTGTAAGCCAATCAGCCAGTGAGTCTGTCGCTGAACTATTTAGACAAGTAACTGTAGTTAGGAATTCTCGATTTAGTTCTGGTATAAAGGTATCAATCTATTTAGTAGAGTTAGTTAGTTGTTTCATTGATAGCTCCAATTATCATTAATTTTTTGTTATTTCATTTTCATTTGCATTTTTTTGTTCAAGTAGATATACAAGGAAAAGGGGACAATTCGGTTAATTGTAGGCCTACAACATGCCTCCACTACTCTAGTCTCCCACTAACCGCCTGTTGGCGTGAGCTGCAGCCATGATTTCCAGCCCGTTTATGCTCGATGTTCAGGAGTTTCAACAGGATTTCGATCACAGAATTTGATTTCGGGTGTGCATGAAGGGTGCTAAGTCTGAGCGATCATACCACTCACCCTCTTAACGAACTATTCAACCTGGCTATGGAGATGGGGCCCCAGAGTATCATATCTTCACCTTACGAGTACTACTTTCAGACGTTGATTCACATACCAACTAGATAAGATATAAGCAAGTAACAAATGTACGATTTAATTCAGAGAAGTTTAAGCGCAGTCGGGTGAAGTTATAAACAGGTCAGGCAGCCTACTTGGTGATATCTCACCTTCACCAAGATGCTATCTAAATCATATAGGCGCTTACAAGTACTGAGATAGCAACGATTAGCATTAGCAACAGCAGTAACAGAAGATCAAAAACCAGAGATTATTTTGCCACATAGCGACAACAATTAAACTATATGATCAAAAACAGTAATCATACCCCCAAAACTTCGGAGTTAGAATGCAATTCCACCCCTGGATCATTGACCCAAATTCTTGTGCGAACGTCTCTTTCTACGCCTTGTCACTGCAAGCCATATGTTTCATAGCACTTACAACGAACTCCATGGTCTACTGCTCAAGTAAAAGTCAAACTAGACACTTGAATATGATGAAACTTGAGCTTCTACCTGCTGGATATAATGCGATTCAATCTGGCCTTTCATTATGGTTCTCGAAGGAAAAAGTGCAAAGTGGTGGGTGAATGAATCAAGAACCAAGAATGGTTTCCAGTTCACATCCATGGCCAAAGAAACCAGAAGGATTTTGCATTTGGGATACTAGGCTCTGGAGGGTGAAACTCATTTCTTGTGTCCGAAGATTCTGGTGTTTCCCATCACATTTTTCATGCTTTTTTTGCATGATATAGAGAACCTTTGGCAATCATCTTATTTTGAGTGCCCAATTATTCCTCGTAAATAGGACACCCCTGATGAATTCAAAAGTCGAGTTGCACTTCCAAAGCACTGTAACGACCGATCCAAGATATTTCCATTTCATGAAAACGATCTGCAACACTGGCAGCCATACCTACGCTACCTCCTCCCCTAGAGGCTCCCGTAAATGCTAAGTGGTACATGATGATGATCCAAACTCCATTCTGTTGCTCTACTACTCTAGACCTACAGCACCATGTAGATGTGCCATACTCAAACAACAACTCAAAATGGTAGATACCTGCAGCATCAGACTCGCTCACCAACTCACCAAGACTACATAAATCCATCATCTCCATCATCTCCATCATTTTCTCATCAAACTAATTCCCACTAAGGATCCCGAAAACATGTATTAATTTATAACAGACAGTTCGAATGAGATGTTACAATAAAACCCAAATTAGCTCCTTCTAGAATGATTTTCGCTCCCGTCAAGACAAAACTTTCTTCAAACGTCAACTAGCTTCTTCTCCACACCAGCACCAGCACCCTTACTTTTTTCTCCCTGCTCCTTCTCTTTGACTTCGTCCTCACTGATATCCTCGCTCTCATCCTCCCACTTCCTTGTCTCTTCTAAATCACCCCTATCAATCCTCCCCGTAACATCCATTTCCCTAATTCTCTCCCCCCTCATCCTTTGCCTCTCCTTCTTCGCCTCTCCTCTTCTAATATCCACTTTCTCTCTCATCTTCTCTCTTTCTTTTTCCTTCTCCTTCTCCTTCTCCTTCTCCTTCTCTTTCTTTTTCTTTTCATCTTTAACTTTACCCTCCCCTTTTCTCTCATCTCTTTCCCTACCCTTCTCCACCACAACCCCCTTAACTCTAAACAACTTCTCCATCTCGCTTAATCTCTCCAACACCCTCTCGCCCTCCAATATACCCATCCCCGTTGACTTCTCTCGCCCCTCTCTTACAAGAATACCCCTCTCGCCCTTCGCCCTCTCCTTCCTCTCCATCCCA
>NGKF01000007.1:302163-337559 GCA_002162555.1 Monilinia aucupariae
CCGCCACACTATTTCCACCAACAAACCTCGGAAAAAATCCCAAATTCTCCGCCTTGAACCACGCCGGCCAGTCACTCAACCCAATTAGTCCCAATTCAAACCTCGTTCTGGGCATCTCGTGTTTATAGTGGCAATTTTCTCCCCATTTGCATCTTCGGTTGTGTGTACACCAGTGTCTACATGTCTGCTGTTGTGTCTGTTGGTGTGTTGGTGTGGGCGCGGTAGGGTTTCGGTTTACGCGGGTGTTGGTAGGAGATGGAGAAGGGGCATGTATTGAAGATGAAAGGCCGTGTGATTGTGACTTTGGAGATTGGGGTTTAATGTGTGCGTTTGCGGCTACGATTGATGTTGAGGATCGAATTGGTAGGAGGAGAGGCGAGGAGATTGCCGAGTCGGATCTAGATTCCCATTCATTAGTGTACATATTACCTCACACCCACACCCACACCCTCATTTCAATCTTGACATTCAAAATCAAAAGCAGATACATACCCACTACTCCCTATCTCCGTCACATCACTCCCCATACTTCTACCTCCATCCTCGTCTTCCTCCAACCCAACCAACCCGTAGAATCCTCCCCTTGCCCCCTGCAAGCCCAAATTCAACATCCCCTGCGTCTCCACCAGATCAAGACTCCTCGGTACCCCGACTAAATCCACACCTAGCGGCAACTCATCAACCGCAACTAGCGGCACTACTTCTCCTGATTTTCGGACGATGAAGTATCCTGGCCTAGCACATTGAGACGACGAGTCTCGAGCCGTAGCATTTCGAGCCGAAGCTTCTCTTTTGCTGGGTTTAGTAGACATGTTAGCCTGCTAGTTGTGGTCTTCTATGTAAAGAATGTTGGTATGATTAATGTATGGATGGTGTATGGTGGGTAGCACGCAGAAGCAAGATTGAAGGAGTGCGAGAGATGGAAGATATAATGCCGAAGAAAACATCCACATTAGCCGATTGTCAACTTGCCCCTGATAACGCATAAGCGGTTACATTAGTTTGCCTCGTAACCTATTGTACCTGGCAATCGATTGTAAAACTACGGAGTCCAAATACTTCTCTCCCGTGTTATTTGAACAAACTTTGTTGAGTAGAAACATCCAAACCTATATTGCTACGCACGCACGCATACTGCATGCATACACAAATAACAACCAAGATGTAATGAGAATATGGAAACAATCATGTGCAATGGAAGGGAAGAATAAGATTGTGCCAATGAATGTCAAGTTCACTACAGTCTAGTAGGTTTGTCCTGGTTTACTACCGTCTGTTGCATGTTACTCCATGGAATCGGGTATCAAATGTAAGCGAAGATATACTCATCTCATTTCAGCATTCTCCTCTCCATCCTCAATTTCTGAATTCTACTCTAACCCTAGCCTCCATCTCATTCACCAAGAGACCGACATCTTTCGTAGTATCCTCCAACTCTACCTCTCTCTTCATAAATTTCCCCGGTTGCGCATGAGTTTGTGCAACAACCCAGTCAGCCTTCATACCAGAATCACTGCCCTCGGGTTTAAATTTTAGTTGAGGAACAGCTTCTCCGATCTGACCTGCGCCTTTATCTTCATCACTACTATACTCATCAACATCCTCGAATCCCGCTACTGGATCCCACTCTCCTGTTTCCCAAATAAGTCTCAGGCTCCATGGTCTATAATCTAGGCATCTGCCCACAATACCCTTGACTCGATAGATATTGAACGTCCTAGGAATCTCCTTCACCAGTGTGATTTCCTGTTGATCAGATCCTGGTTTAGCGGGAATGTAGAATGTGAATTTGATCAAGCGTGCCTCCAAGAATGCAGGATTGATCTCCGCTTCTCCTTTCCTCGCCACTGGTGGAGGACCATGAAGGTCACATAACTCCTTGTATCGTTTGTGCCTGGAAAGCACTGTAGATTCAAGATTTGGTTCCACGGCTCCAAGTTCCTTACCGATTTCGGAGAGGTAGAATAATTCGGCGTTATTTCGATCTTGTGGGGTGATGCTGCTGAAGTTCAATTTCTGAAGATTCCCAAGACGTGCTAATGTTAACATAGATTCTTCGTTGAGACTTCCCATTGTTGAATGGCCGCTTGATTCTGGATAGAGTGGGTTTTTGGATAATCGTAAAGATTTCATGCCAGGAAAGATTTGGACCAGTTCGTCCACAAAATCCCAATTATTGATTTTGTTGTATGATAGATCGATATATGATAACTTTTGATTAAAAATTAATGGGGTGAACATCTTGACAGCCCCTGCCCCTGTCATGGTTCCTGTTTGGTCTATCTTGTTCCCTTTCAGAAGTAATGATTCGAGGGACGAGAGTTGAGTTAGGACCTCCATGTCCCTTAATGATGTGAATTCGTTATACTCAAGGGTTAACGAGGTGAGATGACAGTTCGTCATAGGCATGCTCAAGTTTTGGAAGCCATTTGATGATGCCGCCAGAGATATTGTAGAGATAAACCTTTGCATGAGTATGCAAAGGTCATTCCAATCAATAAGCGTTGCATCTAATTCTAGAGCTTTAATGGTATTGAAGACTTCTTCAACAGATCCTGGCATAACATCGTTTAAGATCTTGCTTCTGTCAAGTATTAATCGATTTCCACTAAAATAACCATATTAGTCAAGCCTCCTTGGATTTTGGGGGTTCTCACTTCAGTCTTAAGGTCTTCAAGTTTTTCAACTGTCCACAAATGATTTCTACCTCATCTAAAGTTTTGAACAAGTTTCTACTCAAGTCCAACTCAACGATACTTGGACATGCTTCAGCAACGGTAAGATCCGCCGCTGGTGTGTCGGAGGCTTCCAATGTGCGAGGTTTAGTATGAGCCCTGTTAATGCGTTGTCCATCAACCAGAACAATCTTCAGTTCATGAACTCGAGCCTGTTGCTCTGCAATTTTGTCAAAACCAACCTCCTCTGCAACCTTTCCAGATATCACGATTTGCTTGTCAGGATTTATGGCATCTCCGGAGGCGTATTTATGGAATACCGCCTCAACAAAGCTCTGCTCGGGATCTGGATTTCTGGTAGGACGTATGAAGCTAGCTGGAGTTGGTGCTTTGCTCAAACCTATAGACATTAGAAGGTGCTCCAGAAAATATATCAAGAGACGTACATTCAAAGTACCCTTTCCCATCATTCTTGCCCCGCGAGGGGTCGTCCCATTCAACCCCAAGCCATTCTTTTTCTGTATCTCTGACCTCTCCAATATATCGAATCGTGCATAACTGCCCCTGAAAGGACACTCGTTGACCTACACGATAGTTGTGATAGTGTGTCATCGTGAAAGAGGTTCATTTGTCGATTGTGCTCGTCTGAAAATAAGCTACAGCCTTGCACAAAGAGGCTGAACCACAGCCGAGCTCGTTTTTTCGCGACATCAACGTCAACTTTCCCATCACGTCTTCCCATTCTTCCATCACAATATTCTCGATTAAATTTCAGTTCTGAAATCGCAATTACTGAGTTCAGTTCTCGCAATTAAAACATATCAACATTGCAGCAAAATCATCAGCATCATTCAAACCTCAGATCTACACGCCCACCAATCTACTCCTACCACTCTCTTCACTGAATCCTAAAGATGGATTATCAAAACCGTGCTGGCAGCAAGTTTGGTGGTGGTGGTGTCGCCTCAACTAGCGCAACCAATGCTGACCGTCGCGAGCGTCTCCGCAAACTCGCTCTTGAGACCATCGACCTAGACAAAGACCCCTACTTCTTCAAGAACCATGTCGGCTCCTTCGAATGTCGTCTCTGTCTCACCGTGCATCAAAACGATGGTTCCTACCTCGCGCATACCCAAGGCCGTAAGCATCAAACCAATCTCGCGCGCCGTGCAGCCCGAGAGCAGAAAGAAGGGCGGGCTGGCACCGATCCAATCACTGGTTTACCCGTTGGAATGGTAGGAGCCCAAGTCAGCGTGCGCAAGAATATGGTGAAGATAGGACGACCTGGGTATAAGATTACGAAGACTAGGGACCCGGTTACGAGACAGCAGGGATTGCTATTTCAGTTGCAGTATCCGGAGATAGCGTCGGATGTGCAGCCGCGAATTCGATTCATGAGTGCGTATGAGCAGAAGGTGGAGGATCCGGACAAGGACTTTCAGTATATGTTGGTGGCGGCGGAGCCATATGAGACGTGTGG
Organism: Monilinia aucupariae; assembly: GCA_002162555.1. Classification (NCBI taxonomy): domain Eukaryota; kingdom Fungi; phylum Ascomycota; class Leotiomycetes; order Helotiales; family Sclerotiniaceae; genus Monilinia; species Monilinia aucupariae. The sequence goes on from NGKF01000007.1 coordinate 306,319, forward strand.
GTTCAAATTGCAGGCGAGAGAGATTGATCGCTCGAATGATCGGTATTGGACTTGGTGGGATTCGGATTTGAAGGAGTTTTGGGTACAGATTATGTTCAAGACGGAGAGAGAGGAGAGATATAGTGGTGTGCCGGGATTGGCTCCAATCAGATAAAATGGGAGGGTTATAATGGACGGAGTTAGCAGGAGTCTGAAATGGCTAAATTGTAATATATTATGAGATCACGGGAAATCACCAAAGAATATACAGTCAAGCAATTGATATCATTTCTTGATTGAGTATGTAGATGCCTCCTGAGGTATACCTTGGTACATCTAAATGCATCATGTTCTACCTAATGTTTCCCACCATGATCACATTTAAAACGTTCTTCCTATCTTTAACACCCACCCCGATTTCAGAAGTCTAGAACTAGGAAGATTCGCTCATGTGTGCATCCAGTTGAGATGAAATAGAAAAAAAAACCGCTAGATGTAAAATGTCTAATTGTAACCTTGCAGAAACATGCAATGAGTGGTATCTGACTAGATTGACGATTTAAAAGACCATGTAATAACAAACTAGGCAATAGAAATACCTCACTCCAGGTGAAAACTAGGTGAAAACCCATTTATCCATAAAATCGACCCATAAGATGGTTGCAAAGCTTCATGACTGACTGAATCAATCAAGCAGTCGAGGGGCATACAACAATCATCTGTAGTTGGATTCGAATCTCTTGAATGTGTAACCAATGAATGGCAAACTCATCTCTGGTACTTCCTCTCGAGGAGGAGCACCATTATGAGCAGCTGCAGCTTGAGCTTGTTTAAGATGAGTTGCATTATCAGTTTGGTCGATTTCATCAGTCGGGAAGTATGTAGTATCAACATTCGATGCCAACTTGGGCTCAAATGGAGCGCGGATACGTCGCAAAGTATCGAATTCAACGCCACGGAAAAATTTGTGGTTCTTGATTTCATCTGCAGATACTCGCCCAAGTCGGTTCTCTGAATTGCAAACAAGACTAGCACGCAAATGTTAGATGGCTGGCTCAAAAGAATTGGTTAATAGGATTCATACCTTCGGATCAGATTTTCGGCTTCTGGTCCAAGTTGAACATCTTCAGGGAAATAGAGATTTGTGCGCCAAGCAACGATCTTTCGATATGTATCATGGGCATCTTCAGCACAAAATGGAGGCCATCCGACTTGACATTCAAACATAATCGTACCAAGACTCCACCAATCACAATCATACGAGTAACCATGACCGCTGAAGATTTCCGGAGCGATATAATCAGGTGTGCCAACAGTTGAGTAAGCCATAACTCTTCGAGACTTTCGCCAGTCATTGATAACGCTTCGATTACTAACTGTGAGGTTGATCTCATCAAGACTGACTGATTGTCTGTTGTTCTTGGGCTTGTTTGACTTTCCTTGCAGCAATTGCTGGTAGTAGGAGTTCTCGTGCAATTTATGGAAACCAGTGGATAGACCGAAATCAGTCAGTTTAACATGTCCACCTCGGTCAAGCAAGATATTATCAGGCTTGATATCACTATTCCAATTAGCATCTAGAATGGAAATTTGATGGAGAAAATATTCCCCTATTTCAATCAACTTACCGGTGAATGAAACCAAGCTTATGTACGGCTTCAATGGCCAATACAATTTCTGCAATATAAAATCTTGTAATGTCTTCCGAAAAGATCTCATACTTGATAAGCATAGTCATCAAATCTCCTCCTGGCAGGAACTCCATTAACATGTAAAGAAAATCTTGATCTTGAAAGGTCGTGAAGAGCTTTACAACCCAGGGACTGTCAGACTCGGCCAATATATCTCTCTCGGCACGAACATGTGCTAGCTGATCCTTCTTGAACATCTCAGTCTTGATCAAAGACTTCATAGCATAAACTTTGCCATCTTGCTTCTTTTGCACCAACTTAACTTCTCCAAAGGCCCCCTTTCCAATGATCTTCAATGTGTTGTAGTTGTCTGGTCTGTCTCTGGTGCGTAGGAATCGTAGATACTTGCCCTCTTGCTTGCCTGCATTCGACCAAGTTTGTTCTCTGCGTGATTGGGATTGGTTGGGATCAGCCAGTCGCTGCTCCATTTCGCTTTGTCTATTGTAGGAAATTAATTAGTACAATGATTGATGTTAACCCTTTCAAAAATTTCTTACCTGACATTTCGATCCCTGGCCCTCTTCACACTGTCTTTGAAGAAATCTGCAGCCAATTGCGAACACTTCTTTTGGTTATTTTGTGTCAAGTTACCATATCGATCTGGGTTTCGATCTGGAGCTGGCTGGAACTCTGGTCGATTTTGTTGTGAAGCTTGAGTCTGCATAGGATTCAAGTAGCCTGAATAACCTTGCTGCTGGCCTGGTGCTCCGGCTGTTATTGGTCTTTGAGCTGGTGACGCTTGACGATTACCATAAGGTGAGCCTCTACCTCCACCTAGGTTTTGGTGCGAGAACTGATGAGCCAAACCGTTTGTGGAGTCGTTTTGCAAATTAACAGATCTTTGCTGGTATGGTTGTTGCTGCTGTTGATAACCAGCAGGAGCCTGTTGAGGAGGATAGCCTGAAGGGGGGTATGGGTTGTTCATGAAGTAACCTTGGGGTGGTGCGAATCCTTGATTATATGCTTGCTGAGCCTGTTGTCCTTGTTGACCTTGTCCTCCTCCACCTGGAAATATTGGATTTGGAAACGTTGATGGAGTAGTTGGGTATGCACGATCGTTTGGAGCGAATCTGTCGTTTCCGAAATTCAAGTGAAGGCGGTTGTTCATCGGATTCCCATTGGCGTTATTATTACTAGCATTACTGCTGTTTGGATCCATCTTGGTGGTGGGGATGCTCAATCTAAAAAGCCAATTTTGGTTTTCACCAAATATGTAGTGTAGTGTTGTCTTGTCTTGATCCTAGATTGGAGGTCAAGAAATAAAGTGTAAGGAAGTCTTGTTTGCTAGTTGTCGAGGTTCCGTGCTGCCGCTCTTGTGCGTTGTTCGTTGGTTGTTGATTGCTGCTTGTTGATATTGATGGTTCGGATTGATTCACTTTTGCTTTTTCCCTTCCCTCTATTATTATTTTCTGCTGAGGAAGGTTATCTACCAACACCGACCACAACTGATGCGAGCAAAATATATTCTCCGTTTATACTCGTAGATTCTATGGAAGTTCGGAATAAGAATAAGAATAACAATAACAATAACAATACAGATTTATAAAGGGGAACTCTTCGCACACCTGCTGATTTCTTGCCTTGCCTTGCCTCCTCCCTGCCTTCCCTGACCAAAATTAAAGGGATGAAGTTCGTTTGGCATTAGCTTTGGCTCTCACTCTCACTCTCACTCTCGTTCTAGCTCTGGCTCTGGCTCTGGCTCTGTAGCATGTAACTTTTCGTAGCGAAGCTTGTGCTGGCGTTTTGGGTCCAAATCCAATACCTGAATGTTTTCCTATTGGCCCATTGGCCCAGAACTTACTTTAAGGGGTAAACCACTTGTTGATCATCAAGGGGGAAAGAGGAGGAGAAGTATATTGCGCTTTTCCTTCACCAACTATATCATATTATTGTTACCTAGTCGACTTGTAAACTGATCTCGTAATTTAACCTTAGGCTCGAGTAGATATTTGAAGTGACAGTCCCCATAGCGGCGGTAACGTTGATTCTCTATGAGTATATAAAGTGTACCAAGGGCCAAAAGGATTCGCCAGCCTTCACTTCGCACAGAAAGAACACTCCCTCGACTCTCGAGTTCTACAAGCTGCAACGTCAGAATCGAGATGACGAATCCGAGAGGCATCACAAGGTATAAGGGACATTCCATGCATATTCCTTGGAAAGCCTAGAAGCCAAATTCCTCTTCGATATCTCCATCCAGCACTGCACTCGAGTAGTCAGATTATTGGCACCTCCACCGCTAGGAATGCCAGTTCAATAGCTCTAAATGATTGCACGTGGCTTTGGATAGCACAAGGGGCACACGTTACACTGAATTAGTGCTACGACGAGCAACGGTCGGGTACGTACAGTAACTAGAGTAGTATACGAGTACTATAAGTAGGGTAAGCAGCCCCGACAGCTCGGCTCGGCTCAGTTCAAGGGAAGAATGTAAGCTCTCTCGCGGAGCACCTCCAGCTCCCTTCAATATCCTAGTGCATCCTCCTTATCTTGAGGGAACATGGTTCTTTTCGTCGGATCTTTTGGGCCTCGATTCACGATAACAAAAGGGATGGGATTGAACATCGTGCCACACGATTGATTGATTATACGGAGCGATCCCCGCACATTAATCTCTATGTGAGTACTCGAGTAGGTACGAGTAGCTTCCATTGGGAAGTCTTGATAAGGTTAGACCAGCTCTCTCCAGCGCACGTGGTAGCCAATGGCCACCAAACTACTCGTACATTGCCTGGGCAGTTGAGGCGAAAATGAAGCCGATGTCGAGGAAATGTGCCACAACCGATGTTGAGGTGTATGATTGATACCCAGTAGTTATTCCAGAAATCTACTTCATCATCGATCCTCATCGTCATCCAGGACAATTTCCAATAACTCAGGATCCCTCGCCCAGTCAATACCACTACCTACTATCACAGCACTCGTAGTATTTTTCATGATTCTCCATCTCTGTTTACTCTTCTTCATCTCTCTCTCCAACTCGTCTAACTGTGCGCGAATTTCAGGGTCCTGAATGCTCTCTTTTCCCTGACCATCCGTCTCTTTTGCCAAAGCTAGCATTTCTGTAGCTAGCTCAATGTTCTTCCTTCCTGTAATAATGTTCCCACTGGACTCTTTCGTCAACTCTTCTCTTGACGATTGTAGCTTGTTAGATATCTGAGCCAGTCTTTCAGAAGTATCATCACGTTTCTCGATAAGTGGTAAGAGGTCCCTATGATTTTTCAATAATGCAGGGAGTAATTTAGAGAGATGTGACTTACTGTTCTATGATCGAGGCATTATTACCCGCGTGAACCGCCTTCAACACAGGATTAGCGATGATCACGTTCTCAATTATCTTCGACCGTAATGAGTAATTGGCCTTGGATTCAAGGAGGTCTTTCTCCGCCTTGAGGATATCCTCATCGGTAACTTCTTCTGGGAACTCTGAGAACGGTCAGAACTTGTGTAGTAAACGACCTGTATGTTTCGACATACCTCTTGAAGAAATAACACCTTGTGCTTTCAGCAGAGCAATTTCAACCTGTAGTTCTTCCAGTTTGTCGTACACTGCCAAAATACGTTTTTCTTGGTCACTCAAGGGAGGTATATCACTGGCTGGTCCGGTCATTTCAACTCCTTCCATACGTTCAACATTTTCTTGACGCGACATTTTGATTTTGGCTCCGTATCACTCAATATAAAGAATGTCAAGATTCTTGACTTGTTGATTGTGGTAAAAGCGTCCCATGGAAAAAAACACATAGATCCCGAAAGATACTAGCTCCAATAACCCTGAGCCACATTTAGTGTAGCTTGCCGTAGACGAGGCGGAACCTCAACAGTCTCGAACCAGCCTTGTGATCTTTATATCCTATTCGTCATGCGACAAGACATCTTTTACTTTTATTGAGGCAGAGCAATCTAGCAAGCCGCTGCTACTGTGAAATGCATAAACGGATATGGAACTTCACGTATACATTGCCCATACGGGCCAACATCTTCAGGTAGACCCTGGATCCTTTAACTCGTAAGTCTGCTACTCTATGACTACCTCGATTGTAGGTGCTGAGAAGTCTTCAAGGTTGGACGATTTCAAGCTATGGGTAGCAAAACATACACCCATTGCTGCCAGTGACCACATATCTCTCACTGCAGCGGCCAAAGCAGTGCGATTTCAAGCGCTATCCTCGGAGGTATTAATGACCCGCCTGCTATACTCTATTCTCTGCATTTGCTAAGTTAATCTAGAAAGAAATATTTGTATACGACAGACGCATCATTCAGCAATCTTCTAATGCATCTGCAAAGTCATTAATTTCCGAGATCCCTCTACCGCGAAAGTACATCGTCTCTCAGCCCCCGGATTCAATTACAAACGAGAAGAACTTACAAGCATGGAAGGACCTATTCGCCGAAAGACGGACATGGGCTATGAAGGTAGTAGACGATTGCGCTGCCATGTTAGATCATACGCAGCAAAGGTATATCGAAACAGAGGTGATAACTCGTTGTGTTGATACCGCCGTTTTGAACCTGGAGAAGCATGTCAAGGCGCTGGATCAAAGGAATGCCGAGCTTCAAAACTACGTCGAGGATATACAAAAGCTCAACAATGCCGGTGACTGGGAAAGTTCAATATCTCGACTGAAGCTGCTACCTGCGACCGCAGATGTAATTAAGTTTATCACAGGCCGCGATTTATCGAGAACGCAGCGCAGGACCACCTTGGAGGATTTGATCGATGTAGAAGAAGTGAAGAGGTCTGGAAAGCTGCTTCGGAACATATCAACGAATCTCGAGCGGAACAGTGTGGTAGCCGGGCAAGCAGTGGATGAGGTCATGCGGAGGATTGATCATCTGATTGAGAATGTCGAGAAGAGTCCTGCACGAGCGGCTATTTCGCATGCCCAGGAGCCAATATCTTTGATGGAGGATATTGAAGTCATCTCTAAAAAGATAGATACTGACTGTGAAACTATTTTGGACTTCACCAACACGTCGAAGAATATTTCACAAGCTTCAAAATCAGCCCTTCTTCATACCGAGAAGTTCTTGCCAACTCTATCCAAAAGAGCTCTCGAAATGGAAGAATTCGTACAGAACGTTACAAAATTGCGAAATTCAACTGCAATATCATCCCTGGAGTTCATGTATGAGATCGCCAGCTTGACAGCAATGCTTTCCGAAGCCAATGGCCGGTTTTCCGCTTTGGAGCTAGATGGTGATGGTTTAGAAGCCGCACATTCGATTTCTGCGCTGGACACATTACCAGTCACGTACGCTTCTTTCCTGGCTGAAGCAATTAGGCGAAGTGAATGGGATGAGAAAGCCAAGTCAGATTCTTCTACCTTAGCTAATGAAATGGCAAGTTTCCAAGAGGAAGAAGTTAGGCGACGTCGAAAGTGGCAGAAGAATATCGGGGTTACTTTGTGGGGTGAAAAGCCCGAAAGTCAAGTCATGGCTCTGGAAGTCAATTTGCAAGGGGAGGAAGATGATTGGCCTCAAGCGTCTCGACAGGATTTACAAGAGCTCTTTGAAATACTTTGCGCTGACGATTCACAATCTCCAATTGTAAGCGACATATCGAAGATCATTTCAGATCTTAACAATCCAACAAGGCAGCAAAGCAGGAGAGCAAAAGCCTTCAAAGCAGGAAGTATTCATGAAGCTGCACTTGGCAAAAGTGCTCTTCTGATGCGTGGAGATGATGATCTTTTGAAGAATTTGCAAGACGAGAAATCAAAGGTCGAAAACAAGCTCAAAACTGCAGAAAGTCGAGTTCGACGGCTTGAAGATCTATTGCATCGGCAGACTCAGGCTAGTAGGACTTCAGCTGGAAATGTTTTTCAAATTCCTAGTAATCCCAGTCCGGATGTTCAACATACGGCAAACCCCTTGGCGTCCCCACGTTTGAATGATGACTCCCGTCGATCCTCGATATCCTCTCGACGATTTTCTTCAAATCGAGGAGAGGAAGAAAAGGCGTTCCAGCAGAAACTGCTTTCCTTAGAGGCAGAGTTGATTGCCGAGCGTGAACGTGCCTCGGGCCTGGAGAAAGAGGTCGCAGCGAAGAACACCTCAGCCAGCGAGCTGAAATCTCAACTCGAGGAGGTAAATTCCATGAAAGAAGACCTTTCGGAAAACTTCAAAGCACAGCAACGTGATTTTGTGGAGGAGCGCAAATCGTTGGAGGATGAAATTAAGCGTCTGAAGGCAAGACTGGAAGAGCTTGAGGATGAAATGGATAGGTTCCTTGGCTCCAGAGAAAATGAGAAATCTGATGTTGATGATCGTGTTCATATCTTGGAAGAAGAACTGGACAGGTTGCGGAAGGATACTGCTGCGGAAGCTCTGAAAGCCCAAGGTCAGGTGGACTTCTTGAGGAATGATGCAAAGCTGCAGAGGGAAACCAATGAGGCTTTGGAAAGACAGATGCAGAGCCTTAGGGAAGAGAAGAAAGAATTAATGTCCCGAACTATCAAGGCAGAATCGGCCGCCGAGGATCAACTTAAGGCCTTGCAAGATATACATTTACAATTATCGCCCAAGTTGAGGATGCCACAAGAATTCACGGCGTTGTCGGGATCATTGACCAACAAATCCCTTAACTTGGTATCTGAGCTTGAAAACACGAAGCGGGGTTATAATCTTGCAAAATCTCAGCGTGATGATGCAGAGGCGACGATTTTGGAACTTAAAGCTGAGCTTGCAGAATACAAAGAAAAATTTTCTATTGAGGTAAAGAAGTCTACGGCCCTTCGTGAAACTCTTTCTTCTGAAAAGGCCAAGTTCTCAGCTCTTGAAGCCGAACTCGCTGATGAACGCCTTCAGTTGAGCTCTTTAAGAACGAAGATGGCAGATGGAGAGACGGGCTCAGAAGCTCTACGCAGTCGTTTGGAAGAAGAGGAACAAAAAGTCACATCTTTATCAGAAGATCTGGCCGGACAGCTTTCTCGAATTGGAAGTCTAGAGGAGGAAATAAGATCGCATCAAGAGAAGCACCAATTCTCTCAAGAAAGATTCGAAAGATTGAACAATCGATTTGATTCACGTACTTCACGCGCAAAAGACCTCACACAGCGAATCTATTCACAAAATGATAAGCTTGTTCGACTACTTGAGCGCTTAAGTTATTCTGTCACCAAGGAGAATGGCTCTATGATGATTCAGAAGTTGCCAAAGCCTGATCGCAGCATCAATGGAAATGATTCCTCAGATCCGGGCAATAAAATTAGGCGAAGCATGTCAGGCTCGACAACAATGAAAGCCATGATTGATAGTGGAGATCTCGACTTGTTATATTGGATGCATAATGATGATCCGGAAGCAGAAGCCGATAAGTATGACGCTTACATCAATTCGATTGGTAGCTTCGACGTCGACAACTTTTGTGAGGTCATCGCGAAGCGAGTTAGAGACATGGAATATACGGCCAAGAAATATTCTAAGGATGCTCGTTCTTACCGGGAGAAGGCCCATAGAGCTCAAAAAGAAGCTCATGAAAAGATCGCTTTCAAGAATTTCAAAGAAGGTGATCTAGCTCTCTTCTTGCCGACGAGAAATCAATCTACTGGGGCATGGGCAGCGTTTAACGTCGGCGCTCCTCATTACTTCCTCCGAGAACAAGACTCCCACAAGTTACGCTCCCGCGACTGGCTCCTAGCCCGAATCCACAAGATTGAGGATAGAGTAGTCGACCTCTCCAAATCCATGACCGATGGTCGTTCCTTTGCAAGTACCGGCGGCGACTCCTGCGAAGATGACAACCCTTTCGACCTTTCCGATGGCCTCCGCTGGTATCTCATCGATGCCGCAGAAGAAAAGCCCGGTGCACCATCCACCCCCGGTCTCGCCAAAAGTACAGTCGCTAGCGCCAATATCGATGCAACTGCAACAATTCGTCGCTCCAAGAAATCTTCTAGTGGCAGCGCCGAAGGTCTCAATAAAACCCTTGCAAAAAGCCTCGATAGTCGCCGTAATAGTAGCAATTCTAAAAAAGCTATCCCGACCTCTGCATCACCGCTCCGGAAAACAGACTCCACAGCCTCGGTCAGCGGACTGAGAACTTCGCCTAACAACGATGTGGCAGGAACTGTTGCAGATTCCCAGGTTTTGAATGGTGATGGGGCAGCAGCGGCGGTAAATACCGAGGTTCGAAATCCTTTGGATAATCTCTTGGGTCCTTGATATTAATCTGCCTCTTGCTTGTGATACCTTTTCGAGACGAGTTTCCTCGAATTGTTGTGAATATTCATTCATTCATTGTATCACACACTATAATATGTTATGTTTTCTTTTCTTTTCCAACAAGAGATAAAAGCATACGCTGATAGTGTGACCGCGTCTTAGAATGTTCACAACGTTCATGGATACTCTGCAGCTACAGGTACTGATTTTGAAAGCGAATATTCGACACGGGATGCGGGTACCAGAACTGGAAAAAGCACTTCACCAAGCAAGCGATCCATGATTTGGGATTCCTTATGGTCCATCGATCTTAGTCTGGAGAGTTGGAAGGGGGCTAAGACGAGAGGGGGGTTTTAGCCTAGGGGAGTTTTGTATGATAGTATATATATGGCATGATGGGTTCGTGGTTCGGTTAATGGGTGGGTGTAAATGGAAATGGAAATGGATATACAAATACCAGAGGACGGCTTAATAATTAACATGGCGCAATATTGATGGTATATTTGCGTTGGGGAAAGTATGGATCGAAGCTTCGAGTTTGACTCCGAGCTCAAGCTCCTAATCTCGGGTTGAGAAGGGATGGCTCATAGGCATCAGATTTTTGAGCTTGAGCTTGAGCCTGAGCTTGATTGATGCACGCATAGATAAACCAAAATTTGCAATGGTGCAAAGCAAAGCAAAGCACATCTAATAATTCGAGATCGAAACGATGTAAAAACTTAATTCCATTTATCGAGAACAAACATTAGGGTCGGTTCATTATTGGGATTGCGATTGGGATTGGGATGGAATGGATTAGATTGGTATGTATATTAATGGACAAGGAGTGGTAAAGGATGGAGACAAGAGAGAGGCAGGATGTACTTTAGAGTATAAATGTATATTATATTATATTATCTTATCTTATCTTATATTATTATGGGAATAGGAATAGGAAGGGTAATGGAAAGGAATACATATCATATACTCTATAATCATAAGTTTTAATTGCAAAGGAATTTTTTTATCTTATTCAAGTATTGTATTTTACTCGAGTAGTTGCTTATATTTGATCTTGGTTGATTTGATTATGGATATCTATATGAGTAGTCGAAGAATCTAACTTTCATTTTGGCTTGGGTTTGGACTCTGGGTCTATCTTTGTAAAACATGCATGACTTGGGCTACCTACTTGAAATCTGATACCACTTTGTAAACCGCTCTATGTACAATAAATGGATGGGACTAACACCAGTTAAGGGGTGTCAATTTAGATGAAGATAGTTTGGATAGAATCTCGTTGCATACGCTATTTACTATATCACAATCACAATCACTCATGAGACCACGAAGAACGTGAAAGAAGAAACATGATGAACATGCAATGCACATTCTACCCAAGCACAGAAATTGTTGTGCTCTAATGTCAAGGCAAAAGGCCGACCTCTACTACTTGACCATGGTTGAAGAGCCAAGTAACGCCCGCTGTATAAAATTCATCCCTAAACCCTTTATGTTGAAACTTTTCCCATTTAATTCCCCTGTATATGCCGTTGAAGGACAAAATAATGCTTTTCCCCGGTATCATTGCAATCATTACTCATGTTGAAAGATTATGCACGACTCGCTTGAAAAAAAATGAAAACCCATATGAACAGAATCTAATAACGGTAGATCTCGGCCTTGAATGGTCCCTCAACCTCAAGACCAAGGTACTCAGCTTGGACTGGGGTCAATTTGGACAACTCGGCGTTGACATGAGCCAAATGAAGCTTGGCAACGGTCTCATCCAAAATCTTTGGGAGAACGTAGACACCAACATCGAGCTTTTGGGTCTTGCCGAACTCGACGTACTTTTGGCCGAAAGCAGCATCCTCGGACTTGAACAACATGATTTGAGCAAGAACTTGGTTGGTGAAGGAGCAGGACATGACGAAGGAAGAGTGACCGGTAGCACATCCCAAGTTCACGAGACGACCCTCAGCAAGGAGAATGATGTGACGACCGTTCTTCATGAGGTATCTGTCGACTTGGGGCTTGATGTTTTGAACACTCGCAGCGTTTGCCTTCAACCAGGCAACGTCAATTTCAATATCGAAGTGACCAATGTCTATTACAAGGTTAGCAACCGAAAACCACCAAAAAGATCATACACTTACTGCAAACAATAGCATCGTTGGGCATAGCCTCGAAGTGCTCGCCAACCAAGATGTCTCTGCATCCAGTGGTGGTAACGAAGATTTGACCAACAGAGGCAGCCTTCTCCATTGGCATGACTTGGTATCCGGAGACAGCAGCTTGGAGAGCGTTGATAGGATCAATCTCGGTAACAATGACACGAGCGCCCATTCCGTGAAGAGCCATAGCACAACCCTTTCCGACATCACCGAAACCGGCAACGACTGCGACCTTACCAGCAATCATAACATCGGTGGCACGCTTGATACCGTCGATCAAGGATTCACGGCAACCGTACAAGTTGTCGAACTTTGACTTGGTGACAGAGTCGTTGACGTTGATAGCTGGGACAAGGAGACCCTTGTTCTTCAACATCTTGTACAAGTGGTGAACACCAGTGGTGGTCTCCTCAGAAACACCGTAGCAGTCCTTCAACATCTCTGGGTATTTGTTGTGTACGAGTTGAGTAAGATCTCCACCATCGTCAAGGATCAAGTTCAAGCTCTTGCCATCCTTGAATGAAACGAGTTGTTGCTCCAAGCACCAGTTGTACTCCTCCTCGGTCTCACCCTTCCAGGCGAAAACTGGGACACCGGCAGCAGCAATGGCAGCAGCAGCGTGGTCTTGGGTAGAGAAAATGTTGCAAGATGACCAGGTAACCTCAGCTCCGAGGAAAGTGAGGGTCTCAATCAAGACAGCGGTTTGAATGGTCATGTGTAACTAAAACATTCAGCTTCGTTAGCTCTCATTCTAATCAGTAGGATATCAAGGGAATACATACACATCCAGCAATACGGGCACCCTTCAATGGTTGATCAGCGGCATACTTCTCACGAGTAGCCATCAAACCAGGCATCTCATTCTCAGCGAGCTCAATTTCCTTGCGACCGAAGGCAGCAAGACTGAGGTCGGCGACCTGTGAGGATTCAAATTAGTACATGGTCATGAAGTATTCTGATGGCATGTTTACTAACCTTGAACTTGGATGCTGGGGCAGACATTGTTGGTGAGGGGAAGAAGATGTTGTGAGAGGTGCGAGGTAGATACTAAGAGATCAGAGTCAGTTCCAAAGTTCCACAGGTGTATGGAATGAATATGATTGTTGAGATCGATATACTTACGTTTGATGGTGAGGATGAAGAGAAGAAGAAGAAGAAGAGGAAGAGAAAAGGATGTGCAGAAAGGGATCTTTTAAAGAGAGGAGAGAGATGAAATAATGGAGAACAACAGAAAAAGTTCGGGGGCCGATGGGTCGACTAGGTAGTAAGGTTAAATGGAGGGGTGAGAAAGAGACGAGAGGAAAATTCCACACTAGGCGATAAATGGTTAGATTGAGAACCCTACCAAGTGGATCCAGCCATAGCAAACGTTTGGCAAAGAGATGTCCTGAGTAGTGGTAGTAGTAGGATAGATGCGACACTCTAGTTCTAATTGAGTCGTGAGTGATGAGCTGTTCAAAATATCACGCATAACAAGAATACATAACATACATGAGCGTTGGATGAACAGTACTCGAGAGTAAATCTTGACAGATTGGAATATACTAGTATGTTGATCTACATATCATATATATACCTGGGGTTTATACGTACATGAACGCTCATTATTGAAGTGAAGAATCCGGATCAGTACGCATATGGCATTCTGGGCGGGCATCAACGTCCCATATCATGATATCAGCGATAGCAGTACTTGAGTACACTGGTGATACTTCCAGAAGAAAAGTCTATGAGGGTCAGGCTGCATGTTGGTAGGTGGACGTATCAAAGTTCGTGCATTTTTGGAGGAATACACGAGTATATCTACACATCCGGAAGAGAAAAGTCTTCAAGGTGCTTTCTATGGTTCCTTTTTTGATCATGAATATGATCCCGCGTATTGACATATCCCTCTGAACGCCATGCCCATGCAAGAAATCCCTCATAATTGCCCTAGCTAGCAGCCTGTATTGTCCTACTACCAACTGCATTACATACGTCTTCTTTTAAGATTGTTCAGGTAAGAGGTTGCTCTTTACTGCAAACATCTTTCCAGTAATACTAGCAGTGAAGCCATCCACTTGTCGTGAGTACTGCTCAACTTGTCGTGCATTCAACATACCCTCCAATCTGCTGGGTTCCGTGGGAAGCTTGAAGAGTCTCTCCCATTCATCCTCGGGTAGAGGTGCAAGTTTCTGTGTAGCCCTAGTAGCATTCTCCGCCGCACGCTTTTCCTTCCATGCTTTAACTTTGGTCTGCTCACGAGTCAACTGTCTTTGGAAGTATTGGAAGTTATTAAGCTCGGTGTAATGAGTCTCGATGCTGTCCAAAAGCATATCACAAGTTCTCTCCAAGTAAGGGTCAATGGATAAGTCCAAGGAGTCCAAGTTAGGGTAGAGTGGATTTGGTGGTGTGTTTCGGGTGAGATCAGCGAGACTGGCGGGAAAGTCGAGGTCTTTCTTTGGTAGTTCGGCTGGCAATTGGTGCAAGAAGGAGGTCAAAAGGTGGGAGTTATGGACGATGATAGGTAGTTCGACCAAAATATCTTTGTATGTGAGCTTCGATGTTTGCATACTTTCATATTGTCAGTAAGGCTCGTGTAATAGCATATTTTATAAACCTACGTCTCAGTGGTAAATTTACCCTCCTTGTAAGCAGTCATGAAGCTTGGAGAAAGTCTGAAAGCACGTAGACTCAAAGCACCTTGGGAACTTCTGCTGACATCGTGAACGAGCGCAACTGTTCTCTCATTTGGCTCCTTTTGGTAGAAGAATTGATTTTCGATCAAACTGGTGTTGATAAAGTTCCCCATATTTGCACTCGTGTACCATCCAACATTGTTCGCATCGACATTGACTTCCTTCAGCATTTTGATCATCTCGCTTTGGTAAACAATATTGGCTTTTGATCTTGGGGCTGCGGCTGCAATGTTTGAGGCGGCCATGTGGTCATTTGGATGGGAATCCGAAGCTGCTACGTCTGCAGTGGGAAATGGGAAGGAGTTTGTGATTTGAAGAGTTCCATTTGAGTCCATACCAACGATAGACCCGGTAGCTGTAGTTGGGAAGGTTGCGGCGCAAGCCTTTACAATCTTCATAACAACCTATATATCACATTAGCTAGAATTTCAATGTCTTTCCTGTGATAATTCATACCAATGCCTCAACTTGTACTGAGTGCAAAGGCACCTCCTTGATGGTAGTGTCCGCCATGATGAAATTTGGTTCAAATTCGTGATCTTTCAATTCCGAATAGTTACTGCCAATATTTCGATAGGTTCTGGCGCAAATTAGAAGGGTTCGCGTCCAGTAGTCGTTGTCGCGAAAAGGTGGGTTGTTTTTTGAAGATGATTGATTCTATTGTGCGAAGTCTTGGCTTTTTTTCACACTAGCGATGACGGGAATCTTTAACCCCGCGCGAATCTTCTTCTTTTGACAAAAACTTCACGACAATATTCATCGAAAAATTTCAACCTTTTAATTCATCTGGCCAATACGAGTTTTGGCTTTGGAAGTCATCACGATCATCATCACGATTCACGACCAATACAGATTACACTTCGAGTCTTCGTACTTATACCAATAACTGTGAATATGGTAGTTTCAGGCAACTTTCTGGGAGATCATCGTCTTTTATTTCATCTATTCTATTGTGGTATCTTCCGAACAAGCAAACTTCTAGTAAGTCTATCAAACCAAAGGTAACTCCTTACACGCCTGTCAATTCATATTGGCGGTATCAATTCGACAAGCCATGGAACGACGGAGGCTCAAAATAAAACCTCGGGCACAAGAGATTGTCTTCTAATCGACCCATCGATCGATCTCCCATCCTTTTATATCATCCTTCACGAGGAGTCTTAAACGCTCGACTACAAGGTTCCATTAGTGTTTTCCAGAAGAACATGAGCATAAAAATGAACTTACTTTTCCACTCTGTATACATGTGTCTAGCAGCGTTAGCCGCGACACGATGTTTTGGGCCCACGCTACCAATTTTAGCATCTCGAGAACTGCGCCAAACACAAGTTGCGAGATTTCGTCCGTTCTTGTCAGGCTCTCCAAACCAGTATCTAGAGACAGACTATCAGTTGTTTGCTATGTACTTCAAACTTTCATGCTTACTTTAGAAATCCTCCGCTTTCGGTCGCTTCAGCATGAGCAGCTTTGTCGAGAGCACCAAGATCAGAGTAATGGGCGACAGTTTCAGGCGGAACTTGAGACCTAAAGACAACAATATAGAAAAATTCCTCTTTCCAAGTGTGATTGGAAGTTTTTGCCAGCTCTCCAAGAGAACCTATAATCTCTTGCCACTAAGGGGATTAATCAGTGAACATTCATTTCTCAAACTTGACTGAGATTAAATAACATACGTTGAAAGTCTCGATGTATGGCGCAGTTGCATAATCTTCTCTCAAACACTTCAAACCTACGAGAGCTCTAGCAAGCAATTGGTTTGGTTTATCTAAGGTCTCGAGATCTAATAGATGAGGCTTTTCATCATATGGACTGACTACGAGGTATCTATCCTCACTTGAGCTATCGATCTTACTGCTGGAAGATGGGATTCGTAAACTTGCGGAAGATTCGAGTGCATTGGAAACTTCGTGACGTTCTAGAGCCTGGAATCTCAGAGTAGGAGATGAGACGACAGCCATCATATACGAAGGATTCGAAATTTTAGGTCTGGTCGAATATATGAAATCGGAAAGGAGAAAGAAATGAGATTGTAAGATATGTTTTGCTGACTGGAGAAACGGAACAATTTTGATGTCTTCTAGAGTTAGCTGGAATGAATCCACTGGGAAGTCAAAGGTATAAGAGTTGGAAGGAAAGGATGAATCCAAAGAGGGTCCAGGACGCGATTGTCCAAAAATATACCACGACATGGTTTAAGTTTCGGTAACAACTCAATTTTGACAGCATTGCGGGGGGTCAAGTTTTAAATGACTCAAGATGGTACGAAATTTGGTACCTATTGCGCCATTCTCGGGTATTGAAGATGATCACGCCTTTCTTTGTTCTGATTGTAAAATATCAATCTCAAAAGTACGACTTTCGGTGTGTGCGTAGAACAAAGATGTAGGGTTGCTCCTGGGCATCAAAGACCTCCTGGCATTGTATACTCTATGGACTTTCTTTTTGGAGCCTCATATATAATAGGCATTGTACCAATACAAGAAAGAGTGATGCAATGACACCGAAGCGGTCAATTGTAACCACACCTCATAACAATCAACCCGGTCCGCGTTTCCCATTCTTCAATATTTTGGTTCGAGTTACCTGTGTACCTTGCATGAAGGCTTATCTGCTGATTCTACTCAGGTGGATGGAATTCGATTCTACAAGAATCATTCAAATTTGAATGTCGACCTGACCGACGAAGAACACGAGGAGATTTACTGTATGGGCAGGGTGCTTCATATCGACCGTGCTGCACTGGTAGTGTTTTCCATCACTTGAAATATCGGGCTTTTCATAGAGGATACGATGAGGATATATGTTGATATCCATATGGTCGGAATAGACTATAATTGTTTATGCCTTCGTTCCAACGCCTTCTGGGTTCATTCGTTTGGTGCGAATCTACAGTTCTGCATGCATCATGTCCATATTCACATCAAGCAACAATCCAGAAGAGATTCTCTCCTTTTCTCAGTCATTGCCGGCTCAAAGTTTTACGTCGCTTTCTGGTATGAGTTTCCCATCTTTATAAGATTTACGGTCTCTGTCAGCAACAACGCCCATTATCTTCGTTCATGCCTCGATATCTGTTCGAACCAATTGGGACTCTCAATTTCAAAGGAGTCATGATGAGGCAGATTCATAGATTCAGCGAGTTCAAAATTAGATGAAAGATATTGGAACTACACATACAGAAGACGCAAGCCTGCTGGAGGCAGAACTTTAATCGTCCAATATAGTACGAAATAATCCTTTCACCTAGCTTTTCGTATCAATTTCTCAGCATCGCACATATACATGCAGGCGGTAAAGGTGGCATTGTAGATGCTGTGGGGCAATCCCCGGATTATTAGTCCTCAGCTTTACCCTCCCGTCGATCCCCCAGCCAAACCCTCCCACTTTCATAAACCCCCAGATAAAGTCCACTACCTAATGCTGTCCAACCTGCTCTTAACAGGGCACCTCGAAACAAGCCCTTTAACCCAGCTTCCGCTATCACTTCTCGAGCAATAGTAAGACCGCCTTTTTTCTTTCCGCCAAGCTTGTCAAGAGATTGGCCCTTCTTCTTGGCTTCATCTATCTTCTTCTTGGCTTCACTTTCGGAATCCTCCCCTGATGCTGCGAGCATAATACGGGTCTTCACTACATCGACTGGAGTTGTAAAGATGGCTGCAATAGATCCGGCACTTCCGGCACTAATTGCCGTTATCATTGCCGTTTCGAGTAATGAGCCAGTCATAGTTCCATTCTGCCTCCTATAGCTCTTAAGCGACTCTTTCATATGCTCAAACATAGGGAATTGCATAGCAGTAAACGGTAGGTTTCGAGCAGCTAGCGCGGTATATCCTGTGAATAATTGAGAAGGTCTTTTAAATTGCTTCAGTGCTTGTATTGTGACGGAAGCTGAAGATTTTGAGGAATGAGCTGGTCGACGGATCATCTGGGCATTTTGTTTTAATACCTCCGCGGGCGTTAGAATAAAGCACGATACAAGTTCTGCTACTGCTGATGCTGCGCTGTGGACAAAGGGCTGGGGTATCAGTGGAGTGTTGCTCCCACTCAAGCTTGTATTCGCTTTTGTAAGAACGGATTTTATTCCTTCATAGGTGGTGAAAAATGCTCCTGCTATGAGATGTTAAATTTGTATTATAATCTCAAAGGAGGGGAATCATACATGATGGTATCGTCACTAAAAGTACCGGTCCAACCCCTTGATATAAACCTCGGAATAGTACACCACGATTAATGGCCTTTTTGGATGCATCATAGTAGATCTTTTTGTAATCTGGACTTTGGAATCGAGTCTTAAGAGTATCCAAAGGGTATACTAGAAGGTCGACAGCTACTGCTGCAAACGCCCCCGCCTGTAAAGTCTGTTAGAAATGTGACAGTACTTGATAAACACCATGCACTATTTAAGTCAAAATACATTTGATGGAACAAAAGCTTCAGGGTAACGCCATTCATCTAGTTCAAAAACCGACAACCCCAAGATCCTTTACGCCTATCTCATTGTTGGTGGTGGTGGTGAAACTCCGTACATGATCTTGCGATTGCTGTACGCTCATTGAGGGGCAACCACCTGGTGGACCTTCCCAGCGCAGCACTTGCTCGCCTTCCTCAATTAATACAAAACTGGTCAGAAGGACTTGAACAAAACCTACGAGAAGAACGTCTGTATGTGAATTCGACATCTGAAATCATAATGAAGGGAATGAAAAATATTTCTTCAATAAAAAAGAATGTTGGAAGGAGCGATAAGTCGAAATGAATTGACCCCTCCCAACCATCGTCATAGAAGGGAGCTTTATCCGACGCTAAGGTTAAGTGAGACATGTAAGGTTTATCATCTACGAGTACTCGAGTACTGTAATCAAAAAGAAAGTCGAGCTTGCCTCAACTTTTTTCGAGCCACTTAGCACTTTATGAAGCATATTTGACCTTACGTATAGATAAACATCTTTCACGCTGGCGAATTGGATTTGGTCGACAACCTCTAGAGCTGAGGTTCAAAAGACAGCTCCTCGGGAGACAATGGCGGAACCTACCCCAATATCGCAAACGTTGACTCCCCAGTTTTGCTTCTCAACAGTTGCACTCAGAGGTATCTCATTGTCCATCCTAATGGCACAGATTATTGGGGCTAATCATATATAGATTTTCTTCGCATATCTCGCGCATCCATCGACGATAGCATCACGCAAAATCTCAATGCGCTCGTAACACCCTCCACTGAAGGTTTCGACCCCTCATCTACCTCCAGTCGCCTTCCTCGACCCCCTCGTTCGAAACAGATATCCGCCACTGCATGTCGGAATTTCAAGGATTCGGTTCTATTCTCCTCGTGGCAGGCCAGATCCGATGTGCTAAATTACTGTGCGTCGGTTGCTACGAGTCCTGACCCAGATGATCCGGATTTGTTGCAGAGACAGGTTGAGGGTGCGAGGGATAGGGAAAGGGTCGTGGATGAGAGGTTGGATCCTTATTCTGCGAGATTTTTCCCCAAGGAGGCGCGGACGGAGCGGCTGGCTGCTATTGTGAGGCAGGAGAGAGGGGTCGAGAGTATTATAAGGGCGAGGAGTTGGGCTTTGGTGAGAGATAGATGTGGAGGAGATGCGGAGGATTGGGAAGAAGCTCTGGATCAATGGAGGAAGAGTAGGGAGAAGATCACAAGGGATGGGTAGTGTGCATGAGCGCTTGAATCTAGGATTGCGTATATAGAAGCGGGAGTTCTTGGGTATGTTTGGCGGACTATATAACCTTACGGAGCCTTATAGATGGCTGCTATGAATTGATGACGCAGAGGATATTGTATGAGGTGCAACAGAGGAACAATCAACTCCACCGAATGAAATGAAATGTATTATACCGTGAAGTTTTCCAGTAATCGATGGGATTAACCTAATGTACTCGTACGTAGGGAAAGAAACCAACTACACAGCTTGTGAAATACATGAACTCTAGGTGCTTTCTGATTGTAACTTCAAAGATCGAACCGAGAGAAGCAATTGAGTTACTCGAGTAGACTTGCATTGTATAATCTGTCTTACATTTCCATTTTGGTTCTCAACACAACATATTCGAGTGCAGTCTGAAAAGCCGACTGCGCATAAATACTCGAGTACTCGTAATGTAAATAAATACTCGTCCCCGGCAAATAGTCGGAACTTTCCGTCGTTGCAACCTCGAAAGCTCAGTCTGTCAGTACAGTAATTAGTAAAACCCCTCCAACTGCTAGTACTGAGTAATAAATAACCCAACACCGTTTTCCACCAGAGCAAGAATCTTCCCACTTGCGCATCCTATTGTCGATCCCTTTGATACACCATCTCAGCTCCCGAGAAGGGTTTTTGAAATTGAAGCCTTTTTTTTCTTCCCCTTCTTCTTCTTCCTTCCTGCTCTGATTCTTGACGTCAGGTTCAGGTTCAGGTTCAGGTTCAGGTTCAGAATCAGAATCACGGATCGATCTTCAATTCAAACCCCCCTCCCCCCCCTCGCTGTCAAATATCTTTTCTGGCAGACTCAATTGAGCAACTATGCCACAACCTTTATCTTCAAAAGAGTCCTCACTCTTTAGGACTGTAGTCCGAAATTATGAAGACAAGCAGTATAAGAAGGGTGAGCTACATAATTACCTTTTCAATACATGCCTTGACTGACAATTTACAGGTCTGAAAGCTGCTGATCAGATTCTGAAAAAGAACCCTAAACATGGAGATACTCTGGCAATGAAAGCTCTGATTCTAAACTCTCAGGGAAAATCCGAAGAAGCCTTTGCGCTTGCGAAGGTGGCCCTCCAATGCGACTTCAAATCACACGTTTGCTGGCACGTTTACGGGTTGCTATACCGCGCCGCCAAAAACTTCGAGGAAGCCATCAAAGCATACAAATTCGCTCTGAAATTAGAACCAGACTCACAGCAGATCCAGAGGGATTTGGCACTTCTACAAATACAAATGCGCGATTACTCGGGCTATCTTGCCAGTCGCAGAGCGATGTTAGGTGCCAGATCAGCCATTCGACAAAACTGGACGGCGCTAGCTGTGGCACTTCATCTCAATGGGGAATTGGCAGAGGCAGAGCAGGTTCTGACTACTTATGATGGAACCCTAAAGAACCCACCCTCCAAAACCGATTTTGAGGCCTCGGAAAGTATCATGTATAAGAATTCATTAATTGCTGACCAGGGTGACATCAAGAGAGCTTTGGAACATCTCGAATCGGATGGGAAACACAACCTTGACAGACTGGCTGTGTTGGAGCTCAGGGCGAAATACTTGTTTGAGCTTGGTCGAAAAGAGGAAGCTGTAAAGGCATACCGTGCGTTGGTGGACCGAAACCAGGAATACAAGACGTATTACGACTCCTTGGTCCAGGCTCTGGAGATCGATCCAACCGACTTCAAGGCTCGCAAAGCCGTTTACGATGAATACGCAGAGAAATACCCAAGATGTGATGCTGCGCGCCGATTACCGCTGGATTTCTTAGAGGGCGAGGACTTCAGGGAGGCTGCAGACAAGTATGTTCATCGTATGTTGGACAAAGGAGTACCATCTACATTCGCAAACTTAAAGCATTTATACGCCAATGCCTCGAAGAAGGAGATCTTACCATCTATCGTCCAGAATTATATTGAGAGTGGAAAGAGTGAAGAAAATTCAGAGCCAAAAAGAAATGGTGACACATCGAAGGGCAATTCTTCAGCTTACTACTTCCTTGCACAACACTACAATTACTACTTGAGCCGCGATCTCGACAAAGCCTTGGAATACATTGAGAAGGCAATTGAATTGGAACCTAAGAGCGTAGACTTCCACATGACCAAGGCGCGCATATTTAAACATAAGGGTGACATTCAAAAGGCATCCGAGATCATGGAGCAAGCTCGCAGTCTTGACACCAGAGATCGCCACATCAATACAAAGGCCGCCAAATATCAGCTCAGGAATGATGAAAACGAAAACGCATTGAAGACTATGGGTATGTTTACAAGAGCTGACACTGTTGGAGGACCACTAGCAGATCTTCATGATATGCAATGCGTATGGTTTTTAACAGAAGATGGAGAATCTTATGCTCGTCAAAACAAAATTGGCTTGGCTCTCAAGAGATTCACAGCAGTTTATAACATCTTTGATGTCTGGTATGAAGATCAATTTGATTTCCATTCTTTCTTCTTACGTAAGGGTCAAATTAGAGCCTACGTAGATATGGTGAGGTGGGAAGATAAGATTAGAGAACATCCCTTTTTTAGCCGAGCCGCTCTTTCGGCAATCAAAGTCTACCTATCTTTACATGACAAACCGGCATCCAATGGCGTTAATGGAAGTGCGGATGAAAGCCAAGAAGATGCCCTCGAACGTAAAAAGGCAGCAAAGAAAGCTAGAAAGGAAGCTGAGCGTCTTGAAAAGGAAGCCCTGGCCAAGAAGAATGAACCAAACAAGCCCGTGAAGGATCAAGATGGTGAATTGAAGAAAAAGGATGATGATCCTAATGGGGAAAACTTGGCGGCCACTACAGAACCGTTAAGTGATGCTATGAAGTTCTTAACTCCTTTATTGCAATTCAGCCCGAAGAATATTGAAGCGCAAATTCTTGGGTTTGAGGTTTTGTTGCGTAGGCGTAAGTTATCTTCTTTCTCTTGAATCAACTTTCTGGTTGTTTTCTTACGAGGTTCGAATGCTAACATACAAAACAGAGAAGTACCTCCTCGCGCTCAAATGTCTCATCGCGGCCTCTGCAATCGACGGAGAAAACTCAAGTGTTCAAGAGCAAAAGACTCGTTTTAAGAAGGTTGTGGATGTTGGACT
Source organism: Monilinia aucupariae (assembly GCA_002162555.1). Taxonomy (NCBI): domain Eukaryota; kingdom Fungi; phylum Ascomycota; class Leotiomycetes; order Helotiales; family Sclerotiniaceae; genus Monilinia; species Monilinia aucupariae. Next base: position 329,787 of record NGKF01000007.1, read on the forward strand.
TGAGGGGGTAGAGCCTAAGGTTGTGGAGCTTATCAAGGAGGAGTTTGCGAAGTTGTGAAATAGCAGGACTTGATTCTTGTTATTAGGGGCGCAAAACTGATGGATACATGAGTGCAGGTACAGAAAGTACAGGTAAAAAGGTTTCTCCATGTAGTTTCAAGGCCCCTTTTTTTGACAATATTATTGCATCACGGATTTAAAGCATATGGATAGCATGGCTGGGCTTGGCTTGGCTGGGCATTGCTGGGCTTGATATTTTCATGTGGATTAACTCTTTCGAAATCTCTCATTGATTTCTCCTCTTCTCTTGGAGCTCGGGTGAGTGTTTGGCATGGATTGGAATGATATAGGGGTAAGGCTAGAAGTAGAAGTACTCTAGAAGTAAAAGTAAAAGTAAAAGTAAAAAAAAAGGGCTGCAAAAATCCATAGGTCGAGGATGGATTACTTGAGTTGTGGGGACATGGTTTATTTGACTTGACTTGATTTGATTTGTCTTTATCTATATTGGCTACTCGCTTCATCGGCTCTTGCTCTTCTTATATTTTCCTTGGGGCGCTGGATGTGGATTCGGGCGAGGCTTGTGGGGGAGGTGGATGGATGGGTGGGTGGATGTGCAGAAGATGTCCTCGTAAATCAGGGTAGGAAGATTATAGGAGGTGAATTTCTCTTCTGTTCCTATGTACCTTTCTTTACTCGTACATCTACTATATTTACTACATCTACTATTATATCTATTATATCTATTATATCTATTATATCTATTATATCTATTATATCTATGAGAATAGAAAGACGAGAATCATCTTTGTGTTTACCAGGTTGGTTGGTTAGTTGGTTGGGGTATTTGATGGTGGAATTTTTCAATTTATGGTTGGGGGAGGAGGAGGAGGAAAGGAAAGGGAAGGAAAGGGAGGGGAAGGGGAAAGTAGATATGTCAATATATATCTATATATAAATATATAGATATAATATTTGAATACAATGTTATTTATGATTTATTATAGAGTATATAATACTCGAGTATTTTCAATGCTTTGAGAAGAATGGATTAGGAGTATACAATATATATATATATATATATATACTTTACAAACCTTCGTTTTCTCTTTCCCTTTTCCCTTTTTCCTTTTCTTTCTTTCCTTCCTTCTTCCTTCCTTCTTTCCTTCCTTCTTCCTTCCTTCCTTTCTTTTTCCTCTCCTTTCCCTCCTCTTTCCAAAATAAAAGTTAAACGCTGGAAGTTAAACGTTGGAAGTTAGAAGTCAAGAGTTAGATATTGAATATTGGAAAGGAGAGGGGGGAGATTCTTAGATTTTATATGTGCAGGTTGGTTGAGGACCGGTGGGATGGATCTCTTTGCTTGGATATATATTTATTATATCATATCGTATCGTATTATGCTTGTTCGTCGATGTATCCATCTACCCATCCATCCATCGTCTTTATCCTCATCTTACGTTCAATACTTAATGCTGTTCAGAATTCCCATTCTAATCAATTCCAATTCAAAATCAATTCAAATTCAAATTAAAATCAAATTAAAATCACTCATTCTCTTCCCCCTCATTTCCCTGATCCCAAGCTTTCTTCTCCTTATCCCCTGCAAACCACTGCTTCGCGCTCCGTCCCAGACTCCTCAGGCTCCCTTTAATCCAGCCCTCGACCTCCTCTTCCGTCACCACGATTCGCTTCGCCCTCTCCTCTTCTTCGGCTGTCAACTCTGCTTTGCGCATTCGAGATGCTATGCGGGGATCCAGGGTGATGGGCTCTAACCATGTTCTTTCTGGGTCGATGGGGGTACGCTTACGGATGGATTTATGCCATTCTTTTTCCTCGTGTTGGAGGAGGGTGGATGCTTCGGGTTCTGATGAGGATGATGAGTCGGGGGAGGGGGACTCTGGGGAAGGAAAGGGAGAGAAAGAGGAGGATGAATCGTGGTATGGACGATAGGTGGCTAGGATAATGGCAGCGGTGTCGCGACCGATTTGATCGGCGAGATGGCGACGATTGAGGAAGCGACGGAGACGAGTGGGGGTGTTGAGGAACCCGAGGATGTGAGGGAAGGGGATTGCGGCGGAGGGGTCAAGCTCTGATGGGAAAGATGAGGGGAGGGTTGCGGAGGCGTAGTCTGAGGTTGAAATGAAGGGAGGTGGTTTTTTATTTTTGTCTTCGGCGGGTTTTTCTTCCGGGGCTGGTGGGGGTGTGGTGGGTGATGCGTCGTCGGGTTTGGAGGGGTCGGTGTTGGTACTGCTGTGGATTGTGTTTCCCAAGAGGGAGTCAACTGGAGTCTCTGCTTCTGAGGTTGGAGCTGATGTTTCTGTTGCTTCTGGGGCATTTTCGATGGGCGTAGGGGGTTCGGTTAATGGCCCTAGCCATCCCTCATGTATCCCCCTAATATATTCTTTCCAGGTATGTCGTCCAAGTACTATATCACCCCTTGGCCCATCAAATTCTCTAATTCCAGCGTTCCTCCGTGTCGATAAAATAGGATCCTGCCCCTCCGCACTCTCCTCAAAGGGCAATCTCGAATTGCGAATCTTCTCCGCCAATTCCGCTCGAATATCTCCCTCTTTCCTCCCTTGTATAAACTCCCAATCCAAGCCCGAAGCCACCAAGATCGGCTTGACATATTCCTTGAAATGATCTTGCGCAACCCGTAATCCATCAGTGGGCGGTCCTTCTAGGAAAACCGTAAGTTTCCTCGGCATGGTGCGAGGATCCCCCAAAGGCTCTTTCGCAATATGCTCCACCAGTTTACACCATTTTCTCTGCGCTCTCTTCTTTTCCCTCTTATCATAGATGACGGCGGCTGTGAAGGATCCCGTAACGGAAAGAAAGATCATCCAATTTCGAGATGGAACTCTGGGTCGAAAGTTTTCGCCAAAGCCCAGGTATTTCCACATGGGATTGGGTGGTTTCTGCTTCGCAGCAGCTTTTGCATCGACTTTAACTTCTGCAGTTGCAGCAGAAGCTGGCTTCTAACATCTTGTTAGTTGAAGCTCTATAGATGACTCTTCATGGAGGGGAAACCACCTCTGCTTCGGGCACTTTCGAGTCTGACATTATGACGGGAGAGTCTATACCCCACCCCGACCGTGAGACTGAAAAGTTAGGTGCTCCCTTGAACGTTGAGCAATTGCTCTTGAAGATATTTCTCTCCTTCAGTTTGAATCTTTTCTTGAAGCCGGAGAAATCTTTCACCGGTATCACGTGCACCTATTGAAGCTCTTATCGATAAGACCCAATGGCATGGTCAGGTCTTGGCATTGCGACGTCCGAATTCGCAGGGCCGGACCGGGAACTGCTCTTCCCCGTGCATAAATTCCAATATCAGTGTCATGTACCTGTGTGTGGGTTGTGCTGTGTGCAAAGCGCAAGTATGAAGATCTCTTCCAGTCATAATCCCAAGAGGAACACAAGGCGATGGGTGGGTGGTTACAACAATTACAACACATGTGCCGGTACATACTCGCCATACAGTTGTGAATCTGCGAGGGATGATTACTGAGCCCATACTCGTAGCTATGTACGAGTGCTCGCAGCAAGGTTCTTGCTTCTCTTATCCGCCTTAACCTTACTGTATCACGCCGCCCTCTTCTTCTTGCTGTCATAACGTTGGCTCCGGACAAAAGGTACAAAGGTTCAAGGGAAGCCAGGCGACACCACGTAGCACTTACTGTACGGTCGGGATGGATGGGGATGGTGTGCAGCGGAGTAGGTATGAATAGCTACAGTGGCATGAATAGCTACAGTAGTTGGACTAGGTACGGATGGGTAGTTGGGTCTTTTTTTCACCGGACTGCCGCGCCATCAACTAATTAATACAGTAACTTGATACTGTCGGCGAGCCATGAACCTTAAATTTACAACATGGTTGCAATTGAGAAAAGAAAGGAAGGGAAGGGGAAGGGAAGGGAGGGAAGGGAAGGGGAAAGAAAGGGAAAGAAGAGGACAGAAAGAAAGGCAAAAAGTAGAGCAACAGAAGAAAAGAAAGAAAAGAAATCAAAAGCTGTAAGCGAAGCCAACTTTAACCAAAGAGAAGTTACCAAACACTTAGCAAGCGCTTCTTTCTTTCTTACCATCATTACCATCGTTGCAGATATATACATATATATCTATATATATGAGGGAAAAGGGAATGGATCCATTCCACCGCTTCGTAATAAGGTGTCGCACTTAAACAATAGTGCAAGCAAGGAAACGAAACAGCCCAGCCCAGCACTTGTCTCTTAATGTTTTCTTGTTGATAAAAGGCGCATTGAACTAATGAAAAGGTAAGTAAGCTGCCGCATATACACATACATAAATAGGGTAACTAGGTACGCACCTAGTCAAGAGCAAAGATCAAGGGCAGAATGAGTGGTGGAAAATGCTCGATGGCTTGTCTGGCTTGTCTGGCTTGTCTTCTTGTGAGTGGTGAGTTCCTTATGCTCTGTGCTAATACTCGTAGGTACTAGGTATGTATGTACGGGGTAGGTTTGTACGGACTCCGGAGTAGGTATGTTATGGATATCATGTTATGCGGAAGAGGGAAGAGGGAAGAGGGAAGAGGGAAGGGAAGGGAAGGGGAAGGGGAAGAAAAGGTGTTAAAAGCCGAGATATGCGGAGACCCAGTTGTTCAAATGGATAGAATGGAACAAAATAAATTGGAATACGACAGGAAGGGATAGGAAGGGATGGGAAGGGATAGGAAGGGATAGGAAGGGATAGGAAGGGATAGGAAGGGATAGGAAGGGATAGGAAGGGATGGGATGGGATAGGATGGGATAGGACGGGGTAGGATGGGATGATATAGTGCAGGATGGAATTTCATTTGATTTGGATTCTTTAATCCAGAGCATCAGTAGTACGAGCACAAGAGAAGAAGAAGCTAGCAATATTGTACAGATACTATTCGTTTGCTGATCTTTCCTTCGCCTTCTATCTGAGTCCCCTAAATTGTCCCAGGGACATTAATCTATTTTGGGCAAAGCTTATCAGCACGTGATATCACACCAATCGAACACCCAGGAAAGGATGAAAGAAAGTTTAACAGCATCTTACTCCGGAAATGGACATGGGAGTGGCAGTGGAAGTAGAAGAAGAAGAACAGAAGGGAAATCATGGGTGGTGGTGAATAAAGGGCAGGTAAGTACTTGTTTATCCCCTCGTGACTTCGATCACGACACCATGCTCCGTAATATTTCCCATGGCAAAAAGGGTAAAACCGCCACAGGCAGATATCCTCCGTATCATGCATTTTGCCTAGGATGAGAGCTGCTGGATCGTGATAATAGTGTGTGTAATATTACCCCAACTGGCTTTAGTGGAAGTATCCGCACGCAAAGAGACACTCGCCGATGAGAAGAGAGAGATATATATATCTCTCTATATATCTCTCTCACATAATAAACCATAAACCTGTCATAGTCGTAATACGGCCAAACCCAAAACACCCAAAAGAGCTGGCCCAGACCAGGAATGCGTGATAAACTGATGAAAGGACGTGGCAACCAATCACATGCCCCCAATCCATCCCTCAAGCCTCCTAGCGAAATAATTACGCTTACGCTCTTGCTTTTTTCCCCTACAGTTTGAAATGCCCGCAAAAGCAAAATTGCAATCACCCACCCAAATCCTCTCTCCTACTTCTTTTCCCTCACCAAATCTACCTGCGAACTCTGTACACGCAAAAAATCACATACACTCATACACTCACGCTCACCCTCATACACTCATACACTCACCACTCACACTCACCCTCACCCTCACCCTCACCCTCATACACATACAACAATCAACTCCTCTGGTAAGCTTCTTTTTTATATTGATCCTGGATATCTCCCATATGCCTCGGGGAACGGCGCTTGCTTTCATATCCAAAATGTCGATGTTGCAATTACCATCCCGTCAGCTTGCTTTTCATTTCATCCCGAGAGATGCTCTTCTTCCAATGGCTTCACTTTTGACCTCAACTCCAACTTCATCGGCGCGTCATCTCTGGGGTCGCCATCCTACCCCCTCCCCCCTCTGATACTGAGAACATAGAACATCAAACTGATTCAATCCCATCGCCCTACAGATCAACCACTTTCCCTTACAACTTCAATCACTCTTCGTCTCCATTTAAATGTAAGTTTTCTGATCCTTTTCCAACTTTCATCCCCTTCAAAATCAACGTCGTGAGGAAGTTATCTCCTTTGCGACTGGAATCACCTCTCGAGTTCCATCCCAATCCATCTCCCATACAAAATACAAACCACCTTCCCACGCGATATCACCACCCAAAAATATCATCCATCATTTGGTATTGCCATGCTTCACAACTCACTTACTCAACCACAACCATTTTTCATTATCATCGTCGCAATTTCATCACGGTCGCATAACCATTTCACGCCATCATGACTGACTTTATTTCTTCTTTAATTAGTTTCGGATCATAATTCAAGATGCCAAAGGAAAAGGCTCCCAAGCGCGCCACCAAGGGCAGAGCTGAGAAGAAGAAGAAGGGTACGTTTTTATGACTTTCGCTCATAAAACTACCAACATCTCCTCGCAAGACCTAAGCTGACTGACCTCATTCCTCCAATAGATCCCAACGCACCAAAGCGTGGATTGTCTGCATACATGTTCTTTGCCAATGAGCAACGTGATAATGTTCGTGAGGAGAATCCCGGAATCTCTTTCGGTATGATATCATGTCCTCATCATATTCATCATGACGTGACTAATGCAAGAAAATGATAGGTCAAGTCGGAAAGGTTCTCGGTGAGCGCTGGAAGGCTTTGAACGAGAAGCAAAGAGGTCCATATGAAGAATCTGCTGCCAAGGACAAGAAGCGCTACGAAGAGGAGAAGGCCAACTACAACGTAAGCTTCACCGAGCTTAGCGATCCCTTCAAACCCCTTCTCATCTACTAACACGTTCCTTCACAGGCCGATGCCGAAGAGGAAGAGTCTTCTTAAGAGATTTTATCAACCACTCATACTTCAATCATCTCATCTCAACACTGGTTGGTTGGGAGGTATTTACCTAGTATCTATCTTCAAACTGACATTGCCAAGATGAATTAAACACACAAGTTGGGAGGTTCTCCGGGGTTTCACGGTTGTCTTTTCTAATTTTCATTTGGGCTGGGGTGTTTTTGCTGCACAGGGGGGATGATCAACTTGTGCCTTTCCTTTTCGTATGCTCTTCAGGGTCATGATCGTGCGGTTTTCTCTGCTCCGATGAAATTTTATGGTCTGGTCTAGGTCAAGAAAGGAGAATGACGGGTGATTTCGAATCACGCTTTTCTCACAAGGACCCTAAGTCTTCTGTGATTACTTGCGAGGTCTTTTTGAAAAAGGATCGGGATGGCAAATCATATAAGCAACCCAATGCGTGTAACAATGATATCTCTTTGTATTCTACTAGCTCTCATTAATCTGTGATCTCTTGAATTTGACTTGAGGTTTTAGATGATTTGTGTATGTGTGTATATGTGTATGTGTGTATGTATGGTATGCTACATTAGAAATACTCGAAACAAACTCAACTCGACTCGACTCGACTCGAGATGAAACAAAACGACACAAGACAAGACAAGATGAGATGAAGCTGGACTCGATATTTGAATAATTGAATATCTGAATCTGAATCTGAATCTGGATCTGGATCTGGATCTGGATCTGAATCTGGATCTGAGACATTTGATTTATCTTGTTTTGACTTGACTTGACTTGACTTGACTTGTAGCTTCAACTTCGGCTTTACCTTTAGCTTTAGGTTCAGGTTCAGGTTCAGGTTCAGGTC
>NGKF01000007.1:344506-365676 GCA_002162555.1 Monilinia aucupariae
GGGGTGACGAATTCGGCTAGGTTTAGGTGGTACTTCTTTTATGTATCTAACCTCCCCCCCCCTTTTTTTTATCAACCATCAACCATCAACCATCAATCATCAACCAGAGATTTAGCGACATCTATCTATCTAGATTTTGCCCACCTCACCCTCGCCCGAGCCCCCCCCTCTTACACATCAAACCTCATTCACTCACTCACTCACACACACACTTACTCACAAACACACTCAAAAAAGAGACTCTATACATATCCATCCACAATAACCAATTCAACACCCCCCTCCCCCAAAAAAGACAAACAATTACCAATTGTAGAGTACATACCACTCATTCCAAAAAAAAACCAGCATGAACATTTTCCCTTTTTCTTCAAGGGTACTCGTATTTATTCCAATTTAAGACCATCCACATATATGCTCCACTTGTAAGTCCGTTTTCCCACCCCGTTCCATACGCCTTAAATTTGACATTAAATACAATCCAAGGCTTTTGAAAATAAAGTAATGAAATCATGTACTGTAGACCAATAAGTACCACTTCACATTCATCTATCCATCCATCCATCCATCCATCCACCAATCGTACCATCAATCCATTAAATACAACCATCGTTAATACCATGGCACACCATCCCTCCCAAATATAAGTTCTCGAGGTGAAGATATTAAGCGATCCCCTATCCTGCAGTAGTCAAGACATAACTCGTAATAGCGCTCATCCTCTCACTAGTCAACTTCAGTCCAATCCTCAACAACTCTTGTGCAACCTCTTTATCTTTCTCCTGCAACAACTCCCAATCTCCCTTGTTCATCAACCATGCTACACAATTCCTCTCCGCAACTACCGTTGCCGTGCGGTTCGTCTCGGAGAAAAATGGTAACTCCCCACACGTGGTTCCGGCAACTATGCTTTCGAAATAGCGACCTTGAGGTAGTTGGTAATCGGCGCGGAGGATACCTTCTTCGAGGAGATAGAAACCTTTTGCAGGTTCGCCTCGACGGTAGAGTGTTGTACCGGCAATGTATTCTTTGCGTGTGAAGAAGGGAATAACACGAAACCAAAAGTCTTCGTTTTTATCGGTGAGTCCTTGGAAGGTTTGGAGGATTAAGCGAAGAGGTTCTTTGAAATTGGAATATTTGGTATCGGGTACGGTAGTTTCCTCCAAAGCATTAGTAGCCATTCGAAAAAGTTGACTACGTCTTGGTGAGCCGAATTGAGCGTCGAAAGAATGTGAAAACGATTTGCCGCGGCTTCGACTTGTGGGTACTTCTAGATGATCGGCGAGTGAGTTTCGACTGGCGCGAGCTTGTTGACTCGCATAGAGTGTTTTCAACAATTCGTTCTCGCAACTTTCCAATGCGGAATTCAGATCCTCGAATAAGGTTACTTCGTTACCATCATCAATTGTTTGACCTTGGCCAAGACCAACAGATCTAAGATGACTTCCCAAAGGGCCTTCTGGATCGATACCACTAAGAGATAAAGTAACGCCTTTCTTGCTGAAGATGCGGTTCAATCGAAGAAATGCTTCTGCGGCAGAATAGTCAATTCCCGTAACATGATAAAGGTCAAATATCAAGAAACGGATTGGTCTTTCGGTGAATGCTTCGTCTTCGACCAATGCACGGATGCGTTCCTCGACACTGACAATAGTACCAAAGAAAAGATATCCAGCCAGTTTTGTGACGTGTACTTGTTGACCCACATCTCGGAGGTATCGAGACTGAGTAGCATTTCTTCGAACTGTAGATCCAGCGATTTCACCAGAGTAAGATGCTCTGACTGCAGGAATCCTAGAGGTCTGGACTACCAAGGACACGAAGGCAAGGCCAATGCCTAGGAAAATACCAGCCACAAAATCATAGACACCCATCGTGATCACTATTATACACACCTGGAAATGTTAGCTTTTCTCCGGACAAGGTAACGTGATGTCCACATGTGGGTTTAACAAGAATTTGAGCAGTAAAGGCTCCAGAACTTACTGTCAAATACTCAAGGGACTTCAACTTCTTTCTTGGTACCCACACAGCCTCAACCAAGAGTTCGAAGCCAAGTACGAAGATGAGAGCCCCGACCATCATGACGGGTATGTAACCGATTAGTATAAGTCCATACACCAAAATGCCGAAAGTAGCGACAGCAAGTAAGATACCAGCTAGGCGACTACCACCTGATCTCATGAAGAGTATGGAGTTGGTGTACACCAAGTAGTTTTGAACGCTTCCTGCAAATCCAGATAACATATTAGAGATACCATGTGCGATTAGTTCTCGATCTAAGTTGAGATTGTCCTCTCCCACATTGATGGCCAATGCTGGGACATTGATCGGAACATGTAAAAGTCCAAAAAACGTCAAGGCAAACATGGCAGGGACTGTTTCCATAATGGCATCCCAACGAACAAGATGGAACTTGTATAAGGTCCAGAAATACCACCATGGCTCGTTAGCCTCAGGTCCCTCAAAAATCCAGCCATTCCGACGCAAGCTGGGTACTTCTAGCGCGTCCAATGAGAAGACAAAGAAGTAGAACACCGCTGGAATGATCATAATAACCGCCGACAAATAGAATTTCGAGGTAACCTTGGTTTGTGACCAAAAAATGAACAGAGCTATGGAGAAAGGAATGACCCACAAAGCAATGGTATCAGGCTCAAACATTTTATGTATGGTGTCCAAGTCGTAGTTGAAATTTCCATCAAGGCGTGCTGTGACCTCAAACCCAGTAGCGATGAGGAACCAACCAACGCCACCAATGCATCCGATGAGTATGTGCCTAGGAATGAATCCGACAATGTAACCAAAGCCACAGGTGCCCATGAGAAAAAATACAATACCTGTTAAAATGGAGCTGATCGCATATGACGTGATAGTTGTCGCTATAACGGCTTCAGGGTTATCTTCGCCAACCACTTCCATTATCGTGAACGCCATCTTATGAAAAAATGGTACCACTTCTATCATTTCACTACCAATCCCTCCTTTGAATGTACTCATACCACATGAGAACACCAATTGCGAAATTATTGTGCTCACATAAAATATAGAGATGCCAGCAGCACCAAGTTTTTCAAAAATTGGTTGACCAAGAGGGAACAAGATCTGTAGAAGAATATGTTAACGTGCAATTCGTATGAGCAAAGAATAAAAAGGTCCAACTCTACCAAGGCACTGCCTTGCGGGGGAGGGAAAGGGTAGATGTGAAAAAAAAACAGGGTGAGTAAACCCCGCGACTGAGGCTCACGTCACCATTTCTTGGAATACTGGATATTCAATGATAGATAGAAAAAAAACGTACCATTCCATATGATAACGCATCCAAGATATTGAGTAGGACCCCTAAAAGTACGGACGGAAGAGATTGAACTGGTGCCATGACACAGTTTTGCCATATTGCCATTCTGTCCCAGCGCTTGGGGTTGAAGGCAGTGTCGACGATGGCGGTGCCTCGCTCTTTGGTTGATATCAAAACATTTCGTAGCCTTGAGAAAGTTGGAGCCTTTTTTGTGTGTAAATTTTCGATATCTTGATCCCCTCTGATCCAATCCGGATGAGAATGTGAGGGTGAAGCCTTGGATAACAAGGGTGTACGTTCCGTCGAGTCCACCTTGACACCTTGTGAGGTAATTATGAGACGGCCATCCCGCGAATTGGAATTGCCTCGACCATCTTCAATGGCTCCATAGCCCAATTCCTCGTATCCGTTCGGCGGTGATGTGCTTGGAGGAGAGGTTCTGAGCATATTGGCTATAGCCGATGCGCTTTGCGAAAGACTGCTTGAAGATCCCTCCTCTGGAGTGACCGGCTCAGACACTTCTTCTATAGTTTCGTGACGTGGTTCACTTTCTCGATTCGACCTTGACTCATCCTCCCCTCCATTAAAGTATGATTCGAGGTGCATCTGTGTTGTACGTGCTCGGGGCGGTGATCCAGGACCTGAGGCTGGTGTATCGGAAAGTGCATATGACGCAAGCTCGGCCGTATCTTCCCTAATACTTCGGGCATACTGTGCGCTGTCTACGGGGGCTGTGATGCGTTAGGGCATATTCAATCTTTGATATCTCGTCTGAATCGACGAGGGAGTACTTACCTGGGTCTCCACGATAGGAGAGATGAACAAAAGAACGTGTAGGTTGGTATTGGTGTGACGAGCCGGAAGTATTAGAGGTCAAATTCTGATGCGCAGACTGGCCTCGGAGGGAGCCATAATTCAGATCCAATGGCGCATTGGAAACACCGTCTTGGGAACCAGAAGAACGAGGAATGAAACGGGGACTCGTGTATGATGACATGGAATCTCCACGACACCGAGATGGCCCTGGAGATGATGAGGGGAATGACATTACAGTATTTCCCAATTCTGCAGACCAAAGAAGTATATTGTGGTAAGCTATCCAAAAGAGAAACCAAATAAACCCGTATATGCCTCGCGCTCACAAAAAGCGCCGAAATGTCAAGCCTACGGAAAGACAATAATGATAATAAAGATAATAATGCAAGGCGTGAATGAATTTGACGAATAAAAATGAAATTACGAAAAAAGTTAGCAATTAATTCCAGATAAGACTTTGTTAGCTCCTCTCTCCTTAGTTCGGTTTGTAGTCTGGACTCTGGAGTAAGTAGATGGTATAAAGTAGGGAAGCTAAAAAAGGTCTAATCATCTAAGAAAAAGGGAATTTATTCAAATCTAGATAGAGTAGAGGTAAACTGATATTGCTAGCGTGCTTAATGCAAGAGCATCTGCATCATACAGCGATTTACAATTTATAATCATGCATTTACGGAGTACACCCATGACATAAAGCACTTCTCCACTTAAGGTTACTATATATATATACTCGTAGATATATACTTTACCGAACCTCCAACCTCCAACCTCCAACCTCCGAACTCAAAAACTCAAACCTCAAGCCCACCAACCCTCACAGAGCCAATGCAGATTCTCATACTGTGGGATCTGGAATTGCTTCTTCCTCATGCAAGTCTTGACTTGACTTGACTTGACCTTACCTTACTCTACTCTACTCTACTCCCCCTTTCCTGTATAGTGCAGTAGTACTCGCGTAGCGAATCCCGGCTGCAGGAGGAATATGCACCTACTACCTACCCAGTCGGTACAATAGTCCAGCAACAGTCCAACAAGAAGCCCTCCGCTTCTCCGAAGGCGAAAGAACCTTGAACTTTGAAGAGGAATCTTCCAATGTCCATCGACCAAATAATGAAAAAAACGCAATCTGGAAAGTTTGAAATCCACCTTTGTCATCGACCTTCCCCCTATGAAAAGCTGTTTGACGATATACAGAGTAGGGGTCACGTCACTTACCGGGAATATTTGGTCTTTGCCTTAGGGTGGCAGGGGTATGCAATTCGGTATGCAGTTCTCACCAGTTGATTTGTTTTGGTGACTCGTACATATGTGGTATTCATCTTGCCATGGGACTTGGGTGTGTCACTCGCTGTACGATTGGTATTGGTAGATACTCGAGTACAGTCGATGGTTTGAGTTGAATCGATAATTAAAAGCAAATATTTTTATACTCTCTTCAGACTGCCAGATGTATTGCACCATCTGGCCTATCCATTAGTTGTATGTAGGTTAATTAGCACCTCCTCCTCTTCATTTACATGTGCTACGAAAACGACCCTCATCACGCCACATCCATAGCCAAGACGTTGACATATGTTGCTTTGTTTCACCGTTACACCATCCATGGGAATTGTCCGCTCGCCAATCGAACTCCCATATTGCTTGCTTCAAAGCCACCAAGAAAATTCTTCTAAAGTCTGCATATTACAGCATCAACGTTTTGCCATGAATTGAGAAGTCATCCTCAGGTAGATCATACCTCGATTTTGGCCCATCAAGAGCAGCCCCCGAAGAAAGGAGTCTGGTACGACAGGAACAGTAGGACTGAAACACAAAAATGCCGCTTTTGCAACCCTTTCTTAGGTAAAGCAAATAATACCCAGGGATGTTCAACTTGTCAATCGATGCGTGCCGGCTAATCAATCTACGGAGTACAGCCAGCACCAGTCGTAAATTATACGACCCATGAGAGATTTTCCCCTCATGAGGCAGCATGGAGGCCTTTTTCGTGTCCAATAGGGTCGTTTCAATTCAGCTCAAGGTGCCAAACTTTCCTGCGTGGTACCTTACCCGGAGGACATGTCCCCCCCATCCACTCACTTCTACCCCGCATCAAAGCAGGCTGCAGAAAGTTGCTGTTTTGTATCTCACCTGATCCTATACAATAATACATCAACTCCTTGCGTGATATTTATGTGGTAATGGAAACAACAAAATATTTTGTCATGCAAACTTCTTCGCGATCCCCATCGACTCTTCTCCCACTTATCGTTATTTTAGGTTCGAATGAGAAAAGGGGCCCCACTGACCCACAGCTCTCCGGCACCAGCCGCACTGGGTATCTCCTCAATGAGCTAGGTTTCGTGGCAGAGCACAGAGCCATGCTGTCCCTGTTCCGAAGGGCACTTCATACCTTTACCGACGCTTGCTCCATTAACCGCTCGTCAGCGTCTCATGGGCATCTCTCCTCAGTTTGTTTGATGTATTTCAACCAACCCTGCCGTATGATACTGGCTTCACCAATCTTTAGATAATTGGGCCTCGTACTCGTGTTTAGCTGAGTTTTTGAAGATAACCTTGTGCGATCAAGCGTTCAACGTCCCCTTGGCGAACATAAAACTGTGAGTTCTTGGTAAGGTTGATAGTACTGCATTATGATCAAATCAGCCAGCGTTCATCTGATTGGTCTGCCTGACTTACCCATATTCTGTCTGAATCTCCCCAGCATCCTTGAGGACCCGAACGTCAATGAACAAATCCTTGGGGGGTTCGAGACTTCCAGTAAGATCAATATCGGTCCAATGTCCTTTGAAGGCAGCTAGTAAATCACTATATTGCCTCACATATTCCTCCTCTTCCGGGCTTAGACTACTGGTATTCCCCTCACCACTTCCTAGATCTCCCCCTCCGCTCTGCCCCTCGTTCATAACTCGGTGTTGCTGTGCAGCCAAATCCAAGATATCGCTACCATTCCATACCATCTCTTCAAGCTTGTCTGTTCGTGTACGATGGTATGCGAGGAGACATCGTTTGTTCCTCCGCATACACAGGTGATCGACGAGGAGAGTGCATGCTGTCGCGGGGTCGGCTGATGGATCGAAAGAGCCACCGACCGACTGTAAAATATTCGAGGCATCTTTATCTAAATCCCGAACTTCTCTAGTGACTGCGCGAACCATTTCGGTCTGGTACGGAGGAAGGTGTTCGAGTTTTTGAGTCCTTTTGGCATGTTGAACCTGAGTAGCAGTAGTTAGAAGTCATAAAGAGTGCTGATATATAGTGATAATCTTACCAATTTGTTCCCTATATCTCCGTACATTATGAAATGTGTGTGATTATTCGTATATCGCTATGAGGCTCTTGCAGAAATATGGGTATTTCTGTATTTGACTAAGAGCTGGTGGAGGCTTCGCGTTGAGCAAAGAAACCCCTCCTAAACATCGCGGTACAATAAAAAAGTGGGCCACAGTACTGGTAAACACTGGAAGGGTTAGCTAAAATTAGTCACCATTTGTGTCTAAATTAATTCTCTTGACTTCACTTCAAGATCATCTACCTCACTCCACACTCCACACTTCGCACTTCACACGTCCAACCTCAACTTCCAACCTCTCCTAGTATAGTACCAATGGCAACGCTGTTACTCGAGTAGGCTAATAATTCACACAGAAGTCCTCGATCCTACGAATAGACGGTTTTCATTTCATTTTAGGAAGGCTAACTACATGGTACATTACAATGGTGGCGGCACAAAGTGACCTTGGGATTGGCACGGCATCGTGCATGACAATCAATGTCTTTGTCTTCTTCGAACAAACCCCTTGTTCATGATCTGCATTCTCAATCATATAAACACGGCGGGATATGGTGGGTAACCAGATTGCTTCGTGAAAGTTTCACGGAGAATCCATGAATAGGACATTCAAGATACCAGCTCTAGAGTACATGAATTCGGCCGGATATGAGGCAATGAACGTCCATCCTATTTACATCATAGGTAGATCGGTTTCGTCAAAAATTGACAGAATTTTCCATACACAAGGAAATTGCCAGGCTATCAGACCGCATACCAACACCACGAGAAATGCACACAATGAAACCCCCGTCTCCGTACCCAATGCATCTCATGTACACGAGTGATCCGCCCCGACTCAATCAACGTCAAATTCTTTTATTCTTCTTCGGCTCTCATCCATTTATCGAATTCTGGGCCACTATCTAGTGTAGCAACCTGCCACCCTTCTTGGTGTCCTCGCAAAATATCCATGTGTTGATCATGGATTTGCCCTTTGTCTGCATGCTGTTCAGATCCGAGGTACTGAAGAGCAGGGTCCATATCTCTGTCATTCATTCCGTATCCAGCCTGCCACGCCTGCTCGGCATCATGACTACTACCAAAATACACACCATCGGGATGGGATTCGTGATAATGGGTGCCGTCGTATGGACTATGGTCTTGAGTCATCAAAGAAGGATCTATCCTGAAATCCGGTGCAGGCGAAGGGGTATAGTGTGGCTGTGGGTGCATTATATCGAACTCTTGTCCTCCCGGAATACTGACTTGGTACGAATGAACTCCTGGAGCTGGGGTCTTCTTGATGATGACATCTTCAACACCAGTGACTAAGGAGTTGTTTTGGATGGTCTGTTGATAGTACTCTCCAGGTTGCATGCCTGCTTGATTATACTGAGCAGGTGGTTGCTTCCCTGGATTTGCAATTTGGAACGCGGATTTGTTGTAGTTGACGTAGCTGGGCTCCATAGAATGCTCGCGCGAAGAGTAGTGATATGCAGATCTTGTTGTAGGATACACAACTGGCTGCTGTTGCATGGGTCGTGGTTGGTTCCGAGGATGCCGTCTCTTCTTCGCCTGGCCTCCCCCTTGCCAATCAAAATCAGTTAAATCGGAATCATCAGAAGCAATATCTTCAGACATCTTCCTTTTAGGGGCTTTACCAGCGCCAGGCTTAGTTGGAGAAAACTTGTAACCTGGGTGCGCATTCTGATGATTGATTCGTTCAATCCTGGCCCATTCACTGAACTGCTCCTTCACAGCATCAGGTTCTAACGGCCAGCTATCACCGCAGACTTGAGACACCACTTGATGGTTATTTTGCAGACACCAATCCTTCGTTCGATTTTGATATGCTTTGCGATAGAGCATGAAGGAATTCATTGGTCTCTTCACTTTCCCCGGAACTTTGCCATCATCTACCTCCCTTCGTCGCTCCTCGGCCGACCTATTAACGTATGTCTCGATATCGGCGACTGGAACGTGTTTCCAATCTTTGGTAAGCTCACTCAACGGTTTTTCTAGCTTGGCCACCTTTTTCTCGGCCTTCACCTTCTCCTTCTTGGCTCTTTTCATCTTCGGCGATTTCTCTGCTCGATGGCGTCCCTCAGGCATAGGCCTCAATGTCTGCTGCCCACCTCTATGAATAGTAAGACCACTTCTCGTTCTGATCATACCTTGGGATGAAGGAGTTGGGGAACTAGCTGGTGTGCTGTATTGTTCCTGGTACATTGGTGTCTGGAAATCATGATACTCCTAGTCCACAATTAGCTTGGGAGGGCAGACACGCTCTATTCGGCAACTCACGTATTGTATCCCCAATCCGGAGTCTTGATGTTGATGCTGGTATGGGTAGCTAGTCTGCTGCGGCCTGTTGCGTAGATAATGATCATCATGCGAAAGAGGTGAATCGTAACGTGCCTGCATGTGGATACCTTCGTCTTGCTCGTACTTTGGTTGAGGATAAGATGTGTTCGCATTATGTGCCACTAAATGATGAAGATCATGCTGAAACATTTCGCTATTCCTTGATGGCGGTGGTGATAGTGTCATGTTGATCGCTGGCATGGGAAGCTTCGGGAGATCAGCGAAAGAAGAAAGTCGAATTTCGGGGATGTTGGCCGCTGGCTTATAAATGGCTTTCTACCAGTGTAGAATATTCACCAACCAGCTTGATAGTTGAAAGGGACTACGTCACAGCTTCTGTAACAATTAAGTCTAACGATTATCAATCTGTTGCGACAATATTGTTAAGCTCATGAAGCCCCACCTTGGCCTTGTGTCCTTTCTTATTTGGCAAGATATATGGATTACTTGCTGTATGCTTTCTTATTGTTGATGGATGTCTCCTAGGCCTCGGCCAGAGAAGGATTGAGAGAAGCAAGTGAGACCAAAAAGATGTTCCTTTTCAAAGTTCTGGAAATTCCAGAGAAGTTCTTTGGAGAGTGAATGGTTCACCTGAATTCCCAATATTAGGTTGAGGTCTGAGAAAATGATTCAAGTGGGATCGTTTCCCTTTTCTCTCAGGACCGTGCAGTATCAGAAAGTTTGGGATGAACCTGTGGCTTCCTGCAGGCTGCGCAGTCTTCCCTTCGGAGGTTTATGTTCTGGAACCGTGGTGTCAAGCAAATTGGATGCAAGCGTCCAGTGATGAGTACCCCTGGTAGTGATGCAGAGGCTCTAAGGCTGCTATGGTGTCAAAAAATAAATTTCTTTGTCCTATGCTGCAGCTGTGGTAAGTTGTTGAAGTAAGCAATTAATTCTGAGCTCTATCCCACGATAATCCAGCCGTGCAAGAGCCTTTGTTTTGAAAATTAAACCAAAAGAAAGGATTTGGGCAGGTCTTTATGTATTCGAGAGATGGGGTTGTGAAGAAAGCTAGTAGGTGAATTGGGCAAAGAACCGTTTTCAGCCAATCACTGTTTTCAACCACTTCAAAGTCACAATAAATAAGCGCACCTACCAAACTTCCAAAAGCACGTCTAATTCCAAAAATCTGCATGCAATTGTCAAACTGCTATCTCTTCACTGAGAAGGATATTCGAAAAAGGATGACCTTATTTGTCTCAAAATTTATACCTAGTCCAAGCGGGTTCCTACCCATCAGAACACCAATTCCATCATAGCACTACAATTCCAGACTGTACAACGATGGCTCTTGTCGAGGCTAAGAGCAAACAAACCAGAGTGACCATTTTGTTTTACGAACCATGGTAAGTGCACCGTTCCCCACTGGTTCATGCACGCACACATGTTCGCAGCTTGAAGAGGTACATGAGTGAGTGGCAAGGAAGACCCTTCCTGCATCCTGAGTCTATTGGGTCTCTGTATCTATAAATCGGCAAGTTGCGAGGAATGTTGAGCAAATCCAGAAAGGGTTACACAAGATTGCTGCTTTGGGATGGCTGGAATGTAGATTGATGGCTAGCCTCTTTGGGATTCCTTTCTTCTTACGGTCTTGCCGATGTTGGAACTGTGGGAATAATAGAGTATGTTCAAGGCTCTTTGCTATATCATGTACATGGGCAAGCAAAGTTTGGGGGCAAATAAGTACGAGATAGGATACAGGAAGTGGATTTGGAGATATGATGTGAATTGAAGCGATGTAGTATGCCATTCGGCATTCGTTAGGTCTTCATAAGATCTAGATAGCATTTCAGAAATGTGGCGTGAACCCTACGGCTGGCTGCATTAGTTTCATTCACTGGCCGGGGTGTTTGGTATATTGGTTTAGAGTGGGGCTGGAACACTTCCACTCCTGGTTGCTGGGCAGTGGGTTGGATGGCATTCATTTGTTTACAGGATCGTGAATATGAATCAGGAATGTAAGGATTTGTTCTTATCCTTCACTTGAAGATGCATGGAACGAATTGTCGTCTATGTCTATGTATCTTTGCCTATCTTAGAACTTTTTTTTAGGTGCAAGACAGGGTTCTCCGAAAACTCTTCTTCAATTCGATTGATTCATTTCAGCATTTCGATCTTGGGTTTCATTCATGATTGAATATTGGAGATTCTTGAAGCTGGTGACATTCTGATAAGTTTAATCTTAACCAACCATAGCTCGCGTAAGGGGGTTCATCTGATAATGCGACAAATATACGTACGTGCTTCTGATTCACATCCATGGTTTTCGTGCCTAATTGTCTAACTGCCTAATAGGGCTTTCTGGTATACGACGCGATTCTTCCTAGAAGTCCGTTCTCACCGTCTTTCTTGAACTGAGCCCTCCGAACTCTCCCGATTTCCAGATATCCTACAGCGTAGGAGCCTAGACCTAGAGTAAAGTCGCATGATAGGCTTATTGCCTTGCTGGAGGGTAGTGAAGTGAAGTGATCGATTGGATATTCAAGATTTGAAATGGCAAATTGCAATTTGTGAAATAGATGCGAAGGAGGAAGAGAAGACCTGCCGGTGGAACAGGATGTGATGGCGTACAATGGTTTACGATGCAATGACTATTTACAGATACCTGGAGCACTAGAAAAAGTTGCGCAACAAAGGAATACGCCTGAGAGCGGAACTGGAAGGCGATGCATAGAAGACAGATGAAGTTATATCAACGCGCCAATGATTTCTGCCATCTACGGTACGGGATATATTTCAGTATCTGAATTTCGTGTATCTCCCGGTTTATATACAGGTTTGCGACTGAATTCGCAAGATCTGCCGCGATGCAATGGAACGGTACGACGTCGATAGAGTGATTTCTCATAAAACTCGAAGATTTTTGACATCTAGGGATTAAAGATTAAGGACTACGGAGACTACCGCTCGGCATATTTTGAAATCATTCCCCTACCAAGCTATTTCCAAACCGGTATAGTATTCATTATATACACTACGCTGATTGGTGGTTTGGAAAGAGCGGTTTGTGATGGAAAGATTTCGAGAGGGTAGGGGAACAAAGAGAAAGATGGAATGCTAGTAGCCGAGCATTCAAATTCTCCATTCTTTCCACCACCGTATTCTCGTAATCGGAAAGCCCTGACGGATTTCATGATTGGCAGCTGATGTTTTAGATGGGTGTTTTCGATAGACGCAGATGCAGAATGTAGCTGCTGCGTGGTGATTTGACAAGGTGTAAATCAAGGCTGGATGGTTCTCTTCGCATGAGACTTGAGAGGGTTTTCGACTTTTTGTATGGTTCTAGCTTCAGGAACCGGACTTGGCGCGGGGAGGGCACAAAGAGGGAGGGGACGGAGGGGCTAAGGGATGAGCCGAATATGATCTGAATGGGGATAGGCACGGGGAATTGGAGTGAGAAGCTAGGAAGCAATTATGATTAGGTTTGAATCATTAGGGGGAAGGGGGAAATGTTTTCTCTTTGAGGATCTCAGGTTGAGAGTGCAGGATGGGTTGAAAGCTGCTTATGAAGCAATGGGTCGGGGGGCGAGGTGGTGGTGTGATTGCCCTCTGAGTTTAGAGATTGAGAATGGCAATCGAGGAGAAATTATCAAGAGTGATACATAGATAGGTATACTACATGGGAATATTCATAACTTGCATTCAACTTCAGATATGCAACAAAACTTTTTCAACTCCGTTTCCTTTGTTCAGAAACCTTCCATCGACCAATTAAATATCTTTTCGCAGAGATGCCATTGAATCTCATTTCTTGTGGACAAAGAAGGCGGAGGAAGCGAGCTTGTAGCTTGCGGTCTGGGATATCAGTGATGTACTTTGGTGGCGTGATAAACACGTGGTTCATACTCATACAAATTTCAGCGTTTCTAATAGTGACACAAGGTTTCTAGCGAAGCCCCCCTGATATTACCTGGTGTTACCACATTCTCGCCGTGATTTTGAGGGGATTCATATGCATTATTCTCCTTCGATCCTGACAACTTGCCACACGGAATTCATATTCGGGATCCTATTGTGCTCTTGTGTGATTAGCTATCTGCCGCGTTCAATCTTACATCCGGATTATGCTTCGTGACTCTGGAGTGGTGTTGCGCAGATCCGGGACGGAACTCCAGTCAAGGGTGGGTGATGCTGGGAGCTACAGCTATTTTCTCTCCCACGCGACTTCAGCGTCCTGTTGCTAGAACAGAGCGAGAGCGAGAGTTGGCGTGTCGGAGCTATAAATCCCATGTCCAAATCGATACGTATCCCCATCCCGCGGCGTGCCAAAACCAACCAATAATCCCTCTCAGTTTCCTATTGAAGCCTCAAGTTGGACTTTCTATCCAATTCCCCTTTGTCACGAATGCCCTCTGCGAACCATAAGCGAACATGGAAAAAAATCTTCTTTGTTTCGTTGTTCGCATGCGGCTTGGCGAGATCCCTCCCCATTTGCCATATTACGCGGCGTGTGGACTCGATGCTCGAGCGGTATTTACAGCACGATACTGGCTGCGAGACGGTGCTGTTCACTTTATTGAGAGTTTCTTCCCCCCATGCAATACTTGTCGCCTCCATTTTCCCAACTTCAAATCCCGCGCCACACGCAACTCGCGAGTTACAAACCCCCCAAAAAAAACAATGCCACGAATGTCGTCGAGTGCTGGCTACGAGGAATTGCGTACGGGGAAAAATGAAGAGAGTTCGCATAATCATGCCGCAGTAGATAGAGAGTCGTTTAGGACCCCACTGCGGAATCGGGGATGGGTACAGGTGGTTGTTCTTGTGCTTGTATCGGTGGTGTTTTTGGGGATTGGAGTGGGCGCTGGGAGGAGGAATTCGAAGATAGAGAGGAGGTTGGGCTTATTGAGTGAGTTGCGTTGAGGTTCATGGGATGTTGGGGGTTGAGGATGGGAACACGAAGATTGGCTGTCCTGTTGCATACGGAGGGAGCGAGGTGTTTGCCTGGAGTTGGGCGTATTGGCTGATGAGCTATAATATAGTACCTCCTGGATCGACGAAGGAAACTTGGTATCCCAATACCACATTCTCGATGAAGCCGACGCCAGAGTCGGAAGATGCGTGGGCTTCTTTGATGCCGGGTCAGTTGTTCATTTACTTTTCTCATCACACTTGCTTCTGAGTCCAGCTGACGGAGTTCTAGTGGGTAGGGGATTTATCTATCGGCCTGAGATAGCACCAATTGTGAAGAGCGTTTCTGTTTTTCATCAACTGCACTGCTTAGTATTACGCCTCCCCCCTTCTATCTCCCCTCTCCAGCCCACTAACTCCATTCCCAGCACGGCCTCCGAACCGCCTACTACGACCTCCACTACCAAATCGCGCGCGCGGCCGGCGCACCTCCGGACTCATATCTCGAGCAAAAGGCTTCACATACACATATCGAGACGACGCATCAAAAACACTGTTTCGACTACTTAAGACGTGCGATAATGTGCGCTGCGGATACGAACTTGGAGTATGTGGATCCAGTCACGGACGATACGACGGGTTGGGGAAGCGAGAGGGTTTGTAGGAGCTTTGAGGATGTCAAGGGGTGGACGGAGAGGTGGGCCAATGGCACTGGTGAGGGGATCGCTTGATGCGGAATCGAAATGGTTGTGAGGGATGGTTGTAACTTGTTGGGGGAGGGAGAGAAGGTGGGATATGGGGTGCTGCAGAAATTGTTTTTTTCTTATTCTGTGCTAGCATTACTACCGAGCTAGGATTTCAATGCTAGAAGATGTTGGAAATAGTTCATAACGAATGAAGGCCTGTATTGAGAAGAAAAGAACTTCAACTTCAACTTCAAAGTCAAAGTCAAATTGCACGTGCACAACAATGAACAAACAAAGATAATCACGCGAAGAAGTTTTCCCCCAAGCAGGCCGGCGTGTTTGGCCTTGAAACCGCCTGAAATATTTTGGCAAATGGAATGAATGGATGGATAGGATGCCGCTTGCCAAAAGGAACAACCACCAGGACCATGCCGATAACCCATCCCACAAGCTTCAAAGACGTGACGACCAGTTCGAAAGCTGGGAACGGGGTGTGCAGTACCCGGTGCCCATATCAGCACTCCCGATCTTGTAGTCGGGAACGCATGGAGTCGAGACAGCACGCAGCGCACTTTACGGCGTAGTCCCGGGCGACGACGAGGTTGACCGACCGTTCATTTTTGAAGTTTCCCTTTCCCCCTCCCCCCCCTATATCCCTCCGTGGATTTACTATGCGATGATACTCTGCTCGAGTACTGGCCCCTTGATTTTTATCTGTTTGCTTAATTGTTTGTATGATTATGAAGTAGTTGAGTGGTATGGTGGCACAGCACCTCGGTTCATCAACCAATCAACTATAGCTACGTTGGAGCCGATACCTACATGAGCGGGACCCCTTTGCTGGCAAGAAAAGCAAGCGTCTTTCCCTTTATCTGGAACAGAGTCTAATATATCCCCGAAACCGTCACTTGTTACAGAAATATGGGCGACTGACTGCACTCTCCTGAAGTTCCAAAGGCTCACTCGCGATTTCGATTCTTGTGCTATGTACCGAGCGAGTACTCATATTGCAAATGGTGTTGGAGTACTTCGTACTTCTGCGTATCCATTATGCATTGATTGTGTAGCAGAATGTCAGTAACGAAATCGGGTTTTCCTTCGGTGTAAATTGGAATGTGGATGGATATCTATGAATACGAGTTGTATCTACTCGAGCACAGATCTTGAGAATTTGTTGTATGTGCATTGTGTAGCTATCGATTGAATCCCACATCACGGCCCCTCGTTCCGACTACTTCTTTACACCAAAGGATAACCACTCGAGTATTTCGACGTATTAATAACGCAACGAAGATTTAGTACAGTATAATTATATAAGAATTGCCCTTATGATTCTTTTCCTTCTACAAGTATTATTAAATATATCAGGGTCTTGGATATTTGTCATATCTTTGTTTAATAAAAAATTACATGTATAAGTTTTCAAATCTTTTTTTATATTTTAGATGCGATTCGCCAACCTAAGATGAATCGTTCTTTTTTGGTGTCAAAATGTGGGGCGCCGGAAGGATGGGGATGTGGATGGGAGTATGCGACGTGATCATTGGAATTCAAGCTCGGAGGCTGCTCCCGAAGCTAACCCCTGAAGAGCCGGCAATGGGAGCGGTAGACAGCTACCGCGAGCACATACTCCTGCATCATGCAAAGCCTAATAACCTTGTGTGGGCTCCATGCCGGCGGTGTGGTAACATTTTCGACATCTCGCATTTATATATTCTGCTTGGGGGCTGATTCCAAACACCCAGGATACGTGTTTTCATTCAGGAGGTAGCAAGCACATGGTGGGCTTTCGAAAACAGGACTTACTCGAGTACAAGCAGCAGACCAGACCTCGACATGGCTTCATCCGACCCGGAGCTCGTGATTCCCTTACTAATTGATGGGAAGGAAGACCTCGGCAGCGAGACCTTCGATGTCGTGAGCGCAAAGACCGGGAAAGTGTGTTGGAAGGCCGTGTCGTCGAGCGCGGAAGATGCGACGCGTGCGGTTGAAGCAGCACAGAGAGCTTTTCCCCTCTGGTCCAAGACCAAACCAGAGCAGAAGCAAAAAATTCTTTTCAAGGCCGCTGATATTTTGGAGAGTCGAATCGCAGAATGTGGCGGTATCATGGAAACTGAGATGGGAGGGGCTCTTGGCTCGGTACGCTTTTGGATGCTCCCGAAAGCCGTGAAGTTTCTGAGAGATATTGCCAGCCATATACCATTGATGGGGGGAAGCGTACCCACCGTTGAGGATGACGGCACCAGTGCGATGGTTTGGAAAGAGCCCTACGGAGTTATATTGGGGATAGCGCCTTGGTAAATTCCGGATTTTCTCAGGCAATGAGATGAGCCTAGCTGATTTGGTTCAAGGAACGCTCCGTTTGTGCTAGGGATGCGAGCAGCAGCCACCGCAATTGCCACGGGAAATACAACAGTGATCAAAGGATCAGAATTGTCACCTCGATGCTACTGGGCGCTAGGCCAGGCCTTTCAAGACGCAGGTCTTCCAGCAGGTGTCTTGAATATCATCTACTGCAAAGCCTCCGACGGTGCAGCCGTCACTAACACTATGATCAGACATCCGGCAGTGAAGAAAATCAACTTCACTGGAAGCACAGATGTTGGCCGAAAGATTGCTCGTACCTGTGGAGAGAATCTTAAGCCATGCCTGATGGAGCTCGGAGGAAAGAACAGTGCGATAGTATGTGCCGACGCCGACCTGCAAAAAGCGGCCAAAGAGTGCATTGCTGGGGCTATACTGAATGTAAGTATAGACCCGTTGAGATTCTGATACGCCTACTGACACTGGACTTCATCACAGTCTGGGCAAGTATGTATGTCAACAGATCGCATCATCATCCATGCGGACATCGCCGATCAATTCTTGGAAGCATTGAAGGCAACTCTCACCAACCTCGCATCATCGAAAATCGATCCACCATATCTTGTAAACTCCGCTTCAAAGTCTCGATTGCAGGGAATAATCTCAAAAGCTCTATCTGAAGGGGCATCTAGTCTTCTTGGTTCGACTGAGCAGTTGCAACCCAAAGAAAGTGATGTGACTTCTCCTGTGGCTTTCGCACCTATGATCATTGGAGATATCAAGGAGGACATGCAGCTGTGGCGAGAGGAAAACTTCGGGCCGGTTGCCGCATTCAGGATAGTCCGGTCTGATGAAGAAGCAATAGCGATGGCAAACGATACTGAATTTGGACTATCGGCCGCAGTGTTTACAAAAGATCTTCGCAGAGGTTTTGCTATTGCAAGACAGTTAGAGACTGGGTGAGTTGATCCTGAGACAACTCGCTTCTGAAAGAATCGCTAACGATCTTGTAATTCTAGAGCTGTCCACATCAATAGCATGAGTATCCGCGACGAACCAGCGTTACCCATGGGAGGTGTGAAGAGTAGCGGTTGGGGTAGATTCAACGCCGTACTCGGCATGGAGGAGTTCTTGGTCGCAAAATCAGTGACATGGGATGATTGAGCTAGATGCTAGCGAACCAGAATGATTATTTATTCACCAACGCTGGCGTTGTTAGCTCACAAGCAATCCAAAACTATAATACCTTTAACCTTCCATTTACCAATGGTAGCATGCACTACGCTGTACGGCTTGCTAACCTCTGTGCGTAAAGAATGTTACCTATTTCAAAGATGAGGTTACAGAGTAAGACCAATCGTTCAGGTGGTTTAAGTGATCAAAGGCTTATCCACATGTACCACTTAGTTAGAATGAACTTGGTACGCAGAGATTAGGACAAACATACCTGTCCCCAGGACTGGGTATACACTCGTGCTGCCAAGTAGTGCTCAGTTACCATGTGGCTGCTATCCTTACAATTTGGCATAGACGTGAGAAAATGTGCCTCATTCTATACTACAATGCCTTCTGGTCGAATATTATCACTCGCCTCAGATACTGAAAGTTGGGCAAGGCGACTTCTTGCCCGAATATTACTAAAGCATGATTGATATTGCAGCCGATTCTTATTGCGAAGACTTATAAATTGTAATACAATGGAAATGCGGAAAACTATGCCTTATTATATGTTAAGATGCACCATGGCTGAGGAACTGCTGCCCCCTTATTTAAAAAATATTATCTCGAGCCCACTTCCCCAATGATGCACTCCGATCAAGTCATTATTGTCTCTACTTACCGGCCTAATTCCACCCAGCTGACTATATATATTCTTTTACTCGTAAACAATATCAAGCATAGAAATGATAAGACGCAAACAGTGACCAGGAAATGAAAGCTTAGCAACCACAACGCAAGATTGGGCAAAGAAAAGAAGTACATCCTGACATCATATGACAAGGCCTTACCTTAGAGTTGGAGATCTAGAACCTGCATGCTGGGAAGGGTGCGTTTTTGGCTACTTGTCAGGATACTATGGTACATGAAGCCTCCACTTCACGACCTTGTTAACACTCCTTAACGGAAAACATTAGACGGACTGCGCCATATTTGTGCCACGCAGCGGCTAGGACGTATACTTACTCGTAGTAGGAATACTGATTGGGAGTAATCATCTAGCTCCTCATACCAGCCTACCACCAGCCACCAGCTCCATTATAAGAGGCATGAATGTTCAAATATACAAGGTGATTGATCTAAATTGATATACGTCGCAGTCACCGGGAGTATCTCTGCTTCAACCTTGCTTTACAGGAAAAGAGTAGGCTCTTGCAAAGTGCAATGTTTCCTAGCCACTTGATGATTCGCGGCAATGGCCTTCTAGTGTCTTTCAATGAGGGTCCTACATTGCAGGACTCGAAGAACTACATCTCTGCACCGGGATGTGTTATTGCAAAATCCGGCATATCAACACGGCGTTTGACTTCCTACAGGTGTTCAATTCAAGAAGTGGAAGCGCCTTACGATTGTAGCATGGCATAGTCTGTTCGGTAAACGCCACGCTTGTGGTTCTGCTTGCATGAGTATCAGACCACTGCCCAGAACCGCCACCTCTGCAATGCACACTCGAACGCCAGAGACACTTCGCAACTGCACGTCTAATCATTCCTAGAATTCCTCACACAGGCACAAAGCGTACCGTGAATTATCTCGATAGACTTCGAAGATGCAACTGTCTCAAGTAGCAGTTCTTTTGGGGGTCTTCGCCTTGAGTTTTTGTGCAATTTTCCCGGCTCGTAAGGGAATAGCCATAAGTGATATTGTTTCATTCAGGATAATCTTCAAATCCTGATACGCATGATCTTCATAAAGATGGCTGAGGGGCCGACCAGATCATGCAAAACGAGCCGATCCCGACGACTTGGTCGGAAACAGCTGGAGTCAAATCCCCGAAATGAAAGCTTTCCTCGCGTCAGAAGTTATCGAGCCCTCGGCCAAGATAGATATAAGGAGTAATTTGGGAGAGGGTTTTATGGTCCTCTCACCGCTGTAAGAGTGGGAGTGATGGAAGAATTTCTTGACGGATGAGAGACGGAAAGATATATTTAGAGGCCAAGGAGTAGAAACATGAGGCCTTGTTTTGCGTTCTACTATCGCTATCGGATACTCTTTGCATCTTTCAAATGGATGATACAGCATGATAATTGATATACTTCCGATGATCAAAACTCACAGATGTTGAGGTGCACTGTAGTTGAAAGTATATGGGAGAAATGATTTCGCTGGTGGCAAAACAATACACGAGTAGGTTACCCAAGCACTAGTGTATTCCTAACCCTAGTACTAGTACTCGTAAAAGCAAAGAAAGGAGGGAGGTTCCCATCTTACACGAGTACACGAGTAATAAGTCTCGCCTAAGTAACAAGAAACCATTGTGTCAAGGGGGGAGAGGGGGAGAAGTTCGTTTAAGCATACGAACCCCTCTTCCCTCTTCCCTCTTCCCTCTTCCCTCTTCCCTCTTCCCTCTTCCCTCTTCCCT
>NGKF01000007.1:365872-379161 GCA_002162555.1 Monilinia aucupariae
CTTCCCTCTTCCCTCTTCCCTCTTCCCTCTTCCCTCTTCCCTCTTCCCTCTTCCCTCTCCCTCTCATAATATGAAACGTCCCATCATAGCAAGCATGTCGCGTGTAACGAGAACCAACATGTTTAACGGTTGTCAATGGATCTCCATTTAGGTAGGTACGGCATACATTGCCACTTAAACTCACGTAAACTCACGTATACTCACTTACTCATACACTCATTTAAAGTATAGCCCATCTCTTAACCTTCAAGCTCCTTCAACATTAAACCCACCAAACCCATCAAACCCAACCAGATAAATCCAAACAACACGCCAAAAGAGAACCCTCGAGGCACCAAGCTGCGAAGCGCACCTTGAGTCGGTCGAGGCTTGGGAGTGGTGGAGGAACCCGGGAGACGGTTGGGTATGGCGCATATCATGCGGGGATGGTTAATTCGTAGGTTTGTGTTTGCACCCTCTGCTGATAAAAAAAAATGCAAGGGGGGAGAGGGAGTGATGGGATGTTGAAGAGGGCATATCTTTGTACTCGTAGAGTACTTGCCGTAGAATACCACAACCCGCTCCCCTCCTTACATCGTAAGATCACATGCGCCCATCACGTAGCTAGAAAATCGAGCAGGCGTAAATATAATCTGACTAGCATTCAAAATAATACAATACAATTGATATTTTATAATCTCATCTCGCATATTCATAGTTCCCCAAGTACCAACTCTCAATATTGGAAGTGTCCCCCTCCCCGGGATCTTTTTTCAAAAAAAGCGAGTCCCGTCTATAAACGATGAATTCACAACAGTAATGCGTATGTGCATCCACCCGTCCACCCTCCCGCCTATCAACATTCCTCAAACATCCAGTCATCTCACCCTGAAAACAGAGGTATTCCATTCCTCATCCTCATCATATGCAAATTCGCCATTTTATCTCCCTCTAATCCATCCATACCAACGCCAAGCACATAAACTGTAATACAGGAAAAAGGGAAAAGAATTTCGCATATATGGAAGATATACGAATTGGTACAATACAAGATCGAACATGATCGGCGGCGGAAGAAAAATGACAAATCTGAATGGTGTCGGAATACAAGTAGATCCCCTTCTTGTTCGACTGGAAAATGAAAACGGAACTTTTTTTGGGCTTAGTACTGGCAATTGCTGTTGACCAGCATATTACTTAGGAAGCAGCACTTCGATTCGACCGGGGCTCGGAAGGCTTCACTGGTGGAGCAAGGTTTTGTGATCGTGGGCTTGGCGATAGTGGAGCGATTGGGGGGAGGATGGCGGGTGTTGATGAACCATTCGACGTTGGACGTGGAGGAGAATGTTTTGTGGGAGAAATTCCACTGATTGAAGAGGGTAAAGCCGATGCATGACCTGGATCAAGTGGATCTTGATCTAAACCTGGAGACGATGCAGTTATCATGTTGAATCGTGAGGCTCCACTTGGTGTGGCGGCATGACCATTTTGTTCCAACGATGAGCTTTGCATCGGTTGATTTTTCTGAGATGGTGTCAATACCGGAACTCCTGTGAGAGGCGATGAAAAGTTGAATGAGCTACGACGATCATTTTGGTCGCGGTGTAAACCATTGAGAGGTTGAACTGGTACGTCACCATTGTTTTTAAGAGCAGGTAAATCTGCACTTTGTTGAATCGGCGATGATATTGGCGAGCTTTGAGGCTTAGAAGGGGACTGGTTGTACCGAGCGCCATTCGTAGTCAAATTCTTGGGAGGTGGAAGAGAGGTTGGGCTGTGAGGAGCGGGAGAGGAGAAAGGATTACTAGACAACCCATTGTGTCGTGGTAGAGATGGGCTTTCTCCAACAGGGGTTTCAATGGATGGCCTAATATCTGATTTATGCACCGGGGAGCCTGCGCGCTCATTTCGCTCAGTGAAGTTTGTTGGTAAGATAGGGGGTGGGCGACTACCAGTACTAGTTTGGGACTGACGTGAAGTGACCTTGGATGATTGTGCTGGCTTATGTGCGCCGTTAGTAGTAGAGAAGAGGTGCATTTGGGGTAGTGCCTTCTGTGGTGAAGCTGGAGCTGCTAATGGCTTACCATTTGGCATAGCTCCTTCATCCATACTTGGTACACCGTTTTGTTTGGGTTGAATTGGGGAAGATGAAGAGCCGGGTCGATTGAGCTTGATCTTGATGGGCGGGTGAGCTTTAGCTCTCTCTGCATCTTCAGCACGACGTTTACAGGTGATGCAGATGAACTCAAAATCATCGTGATCAGCCTCTGCTTCACTGACTCCAGCGCACTTACTATGCTGCCAGATATTGCATTTCTCGCATGCAATGCTGTGGGTACCATCGTCGATTTGACCATAAGCACCGCAAATGCAATCGAAGATCCAGTCATCTTCCTCGTTAAGTTCTTCAAGAGCCTTCTTCTTTCTTTCGATTTCGGCCTTGAGTTGACGTTCTGAAAGACGACCTTCGCCCGATCCAATCCTCTTACTATCCTCAGAAAGATTGGCCAACTCTTCCTCGTGAAGGATGCGACGCGCTTCCCTCTCCTTCACTCGCTGCTCTCTAGTCATCATCCTTGACTCTCTTTCCTTCTCCAGCTTGAGCCATTTCTGTTGTTCTTTCTTTGCCATTACTAAATCCTGCTGCTTCTTGCGTTCTGCCTCTCTCATTTCCTCTTCTTGTTTTTGTTGCTCCATCTTACCAGCAATTCTGCTAGATCTCTTGGCCGTGGCCAGTTTCTCGATGTTGATCAACTCGCGTTGCTTTTGTGCTTCTTTGCGCTTTCGGGCTTCTTCTTGCTTTTCCAACAATGGTAGGACATCATCCACGATACGTTTTCGCAAAACTTTCTCGTTTGGATCGCGGGTTTTCTCCATTGATGCCGCAAATTTTGTGAACTCCTCAAAAGAGACCGCGATGCATTCCCACTTTGCCCCTCCGAAACCATCATCAATATTTTCTTCTACCGCAACTTCTGCTGATCCTTCGACTGCATTATCGACTGTATCTGTTGTCTTTCTTCGTTTGCTTGCTCTAGCAGCCGCCTTGCCCTTCTTTGAATTCTTTTTGTAGGTTGGAGCTGGAGGCGGAGCTGGGGGAGGTTCGGTGCGACGATATAGTCGGTTGTCATCCAAGACAAAGTATTCGCGATCATCAGAGTCCCATCCACAAGGTTCAATGCGCTGTTATAAGAAGTCAGTCAGGTTCAGTATTGATGGTTGACTAAATCAATACTAACCCAAGAGGTCTGCTCGACATCCTTGGTCTCTTCCATTCTCTCACGTATACGATCTGGACTGATCATGGCCCATTGAGTAAGCTGCTGCAAAACGCGAATCTATAGAAATTATCAACAAGAGCTCATGGGATCTATCCTGTAGAAGCTTGCCTTGGTAAAAGCATCAAATTCTGCGAACTTTGCAGGTTCTTCTTCGGTACCATAAGGATTGCGCTCTGGTGCTCTGACAACATATTGTCTTCTCGTATACTCATCGAAAATTTCAGGACTTTACGAGTCAGTAAAGCCAAGGGTAGAGGTTGAGAAGAGGTTCAAGGAGTTAACTTACGTGAGTCCTCTATGCGAGGAGACAAATTTTAATAAAGCAAGACCGATCTCTGGCAGAACAGTAGAGTGTGTTTTCGAACACTCCATCTCAAGCTCCTATCATGTCGCCATAAGTATTTAATAATGAAGATTTATTTGGGTAAGGCTGGAGGGAAGGCTGAAATGTTACCTCGATTCCAATGTTCTCATCAATTTTGACCGTCTTGCCAAAGATGAAGATCCATTGTGCAAGATTTGCAAATTCCCACATATTCCGAAGGCAATCAATCATACTAGATTCTTTTGGTGCCTCACTGGCTTCCATCTCCTGTCGACCACGCTTCCTGGCAGAGGCCATCTTGAAGGCAAGTTCAAGAGATCTTGGATTAAGGTGTGCAAGGCCCGATTTTTGATGGTTGATGTCGGAAGTGCAGCGAATTAAGCTAGTCAATAAAAGATGAACAGGTAGATTTTGGTGCAATAGAGTAAACAATTTGTGAATATGTTCACGAAAGCAAATCTTCGTTGGATGGCATCTAGGATTGTAAAATTATTTGCAAAATGACTATGTATTTCCAATCTTACGGGATGCACAGAGTATGGACGCGGTCGGTTGGATTTGACTTGACGCGAATTTAGCCCATGTAATTTATTTTTGGGGTGCAGCACCTGATCTCGGGACAGTCTAGTCCACTTGCAGTACAAGGGCACCAGGGCAGCACTTGGGCATGTCACTCGAGCCTTAGGCAAGAACACTGATGCGCATGGTCACATGATAGACTACCGGGGCTTTGCCGAGTCACCACTCTCCCAACCTGGAAGGCCATCAACTCAGCTCATGATCACACGAAAGTTTACTCCCAAGAAAGTTGTCTACTGAAAGTTATCCAAAGTGCTAGATACCCCCAGCGAATCCCCACGGTTGTATGTTTTTGTTTTGCCGATGTTGTTGTTGACTTGAATTGGGGATGCAGGTACGTAGATAAAAAGGCCTTTGGGGAGGATGCAAATCTTGTCTTACAGATGTCATGCGCGAGGAAAGGCTCTCATCATTTTGATACTGGGGGTATCCCCAATAAAGTGAAGGGGATTTGGGCATGTGTCGAACATATCAGAGGCAAGATGGCACAGAAGAAGTGGAGGGGAAGGTCTAATGATAAGGAGGAGATGAGGATGAGTAGTACTGGTGTGTTTCATCAAAACTTAGCAGGAGTACCGTCCGACTCGCCGAATGATGAAATGTGGAGCAAGACCAGTAAGGCTGAAAGGTTACATTTCCTTGATAGATGCCCAAGAAACCAAACTCTAAATACCAAGTCTTTTGAATGATAGATGTTACACTCGCCACGAAATGCCAGCGACTTGATGCGTGCAGAATCCCTGTCAACCCACGTGTTTTATCCTGCATCCATTCCTCACGGTGTATCATGTGCATTGTCAAGACGTTGCTCTGATGGCTAGTGTGGTTCCAGAATACGGAATGCCGAACCATCCGCAAACCTCGGGATGTATTGATATTTATAGCGGGAGGACTCGGCAGAGTACAGATCACGCTTTCCTCTGGTGAGATAATACGAGTCTTTCCTCCCACTCTGGTCAACTGGGAATCCGTGCTCCATGGCTCTCGCTCTCCTCTCTGTTCACCCAGCCACATCCGTACCTGTCCTCCGCCATCCATCCCCTACAAAGGGACACATGGTCCGTGCACCTGCCCTGAACGATCCCGTCTGACGGGGTGTTTGGCATGGTGATCTATGGTTTGACAGTTGTGTCGGTGCAATGTAGAGATGTGAGATGTGAGATGTGAAATGTGAACTGTGAACTGTGAAATGTGAGAAAGGGAACAGCCGCCGTCGGATCGTTTATCCTGTCAACTCCTATGTATCTGTAATATCCATGGAATTTCCATTATCAATATATATCTTCTCGGAAATCTAGCGGCGTGGTGGTCCAATAGGATCCCTGTCGAGCGAGCGTATCCCTAGGGGATATATATAGCCCTGTCTCAAAATAGTATCCCGGTTCCACCGCGCTTATGTAAGCGTGTCAGGAATTGGTTACAGGCAGAAGCAGGAGCCAGCCATGAGTTTCGACCAAAAAGTCCAGTCAATATAAATCCTTGATCTTGATATCCAAGGATTCAAAAATTTAAAACCCCCAAAGACCCCAAAAACCCCATGAATCCCAAATATCCCAAACTCAACGAACACTGAAAGGCTAAAACCAAACAGCAAATGCAGTAGTTCACCAGCACGAAAAGCAAGCAAGAGTATTCGGATTACGGACAGAATTGTGGAAAGATTACATGCCTTGTCCTAGCGATAATGATAACGACTTGAAGATTAGTACGATCCGCTCCACGCGTTGGTCCGTTTGGGTATCTTGCACATTGGTATCTTGCCATCATCTTGTTCCTGCAACGGCAGACAGAGAGAAGGATAGTGGCATAGTTGGCTGGCCTCTGAGGGTTGAGATTGGCCATAATGCCTTCTAATGGTGCCTATGGTTCCAAAAATTCATCGAGCCCCCCTCAATCGATACCTCTGCGAGATTTAACACGACCACCCGATTCTGCGAACTTAGGAGATGGGCGGCATACACGAGGGAGGAATCTTTTGCTGAGTGGAGGGATTCGTCCGATGGATAGCATAAATTCCGGTACAGGATACGAAAGGCTGGAGGAGGTCTCTCTCATTCCAACGGGGAGATCCAATCGAACAGGTGGCCCAGAGCCTTTCATACTACAATCGCCTTTTGGGGGGAGACGCGAAGAGGAACCGGAAACACCTTCATCGCCTATGGGGAATCCTGTGGATTTCCAATCCGCCATGGGATTCGCTGGCTTGAATGTGCCAGACATCAGTCTATCTCATGTTCCTAGAGATAGGTCCATGTCTTTTGGATCCGCGCACTCCCTTACACCTTATGCGCATTCTTATGTAGATTTAGGGGATACCGATCACTCATACTTTCCCTCTGATTCCGACCAAATACCCTTGACGGATACAAATCATCTGCAACCGATGAGTGGGGCACAACCTTCAACCCCAGATCGCCAGCGACATGATAGATCAAGCTTTCAATCTATCAACTTCAATTCCCCAGGATCAAATCATCAAGGATCTAGGTTGGGCGATGATCTTCCTCATGCGGAAGCAGGTCTCTCTTCGTTTGGTACAAGGTCGAGATCGCAAAGTTATGGAGCCAACCTGTCACCCTCTGGACGCAGGTCTAGATCTCCATCCACTGTAGGGGCCTTATCAAGAGCTGGATCGATGATGAGGGCCATGTCACAGCGTGTTGTTAATCTCAGTGGTGAAGCCGAAGTTATTGAAGAAAGTGCTAGGAGGCAGGCGCAAAATATTGAGGAGCCATTGATGCCTTCCCGGAGATCATGGGAACCAGACGTTCAAGATACAGCCTACCGGCCGAATACTATGTTTCATCCTTTTGAAAAACCCCCGACCCTGGATGGACCTGGAACGGATCAATGGCAAACACAGAACCCTCCTAATCCTCTTAGAGGAAAGACATTGGGCATATTTTCACCGGATAACAAGATTCGATTAAAACTTTGTGATCTCTTGGTTTATCCTATAACTGAACCTGCGATTTTAATACTAATTGTCGTACAAACAGTTCTCCTTGCGGTGGAGTCGGCCCCTTCTGTATATACTCACCCCCGGAACCCTCAATGGGGGGGGACTTATATTGACTACGCTTTGATGGGTCTCTTCATAGTCTTCACCCTGGAAATAATAGCACGTATTATTGTGTCTGGTTTTATCGCCAATGCAGCTGAATATAGTACAATAGACCGCCAGCGGGGGGCTAGAGCAGCAGTTGTAGATAAGTATCGATCCATTTTCGCACCTCAGCGAAAATCGTCTGTCAGGAGAGCACAAGCATCATCTTCTGAGGAGACTAACACGCAAAGACCTATTGTCAATACCTTCGCCCAAATGCAGGCGATGACTAGCACTGTCGAGCAAGCTCAACGACTACAACTGGCTAGAAGAGCGTTCCTTAGGCATTCTTTTAATCGACTCGATTTTGTAGCGGTTGTATCTTACTGGGCGGCGTTTATCCTCAACAATTTCGGGGTAGAGGACAGCCATCATCTTTATATCTTTCGCATGCTGAGCTGTTTGCGTATTCTTCGATTGCTTGCCCTCACAAACGGTACTGCGGTAAGTTAAGCATTGTTTTCGCTCTTAGATGCACTTCTAACCTTCTAAGTAGATAATTCTTCGAAGTTTGAAAAAGGCAACTCCGTTACTACTCAACGTGTCATTCCTTATTGGTTTCTTCTGGCTGCTGTTTGCTATAATCGGCATACAGAGTTTTAAAGGCAGTCTTGATCGCCAGTGTGTATGGATTGATCCTGATGATATACAAAATGAGAACAATACGGCATTCGTGAATAGCAACCAGTATTGTGGAGGTCAGTTTAATAAAGACAACTCGTCTCATGACCCATGGGTGAGGTCAACTAGTAGTTCAAACCCTTTCTACCCTTTGGTCCCTGGTACCTCCTCTACGTCTAAAGGTTACCTGTGCCCAGAGGGATCTTACTGTATTCAACTTCCTTCAGACCAACTGCCTTTCAATGGCACTGTCACCTTTGACAACATAGGACAGTCCTTGGAACTCGTGTTTGTTATCATGACGGGTAATACATTTACCGACCTCATGTATTACACTACAGACTCCGACTACCTTGCTGCTGCAATATTTTTCGCGGGCGGGATTGTCATCATGATGCTCTGGCTTATGAACTTGTTGATAGCAGTCATTACTTCCTCGTTTCAGGTCATTAGAGGAGAGGGGAAATCGAGTGCGTTCGCTGCCCAGCCTGATGATGATCACCAAGATCCAATGGCAAACATGCCCCGAAACGTGAGTAAATTAAAGAAGATGTACGAGAAGACCTATTGGCTTTGGATTTCCATTATTATCTACGACATTGTGGCTCAAGGTTTCCGGAGTTCTGAAATGTCAGAGTCTCGTGAAAGATTCATCGATATTTCGGAGATCATTGTAACATTCCTGTTACTAATTGACATTGGTTTGCGATTTATATCTGATTGGCGAGACTTTCACAAACACAAGAGAAACCTATTTGATCTAGGACTTGCGATTATTACGACGGTAATTTTACTGCCACCCATTCGAAACTCTGGCCAGCCCTATGCTTGGCTTACCGCGTTCCAAATCTTAAGAATCTATAGGGTTGTCATGGGCGTCGAGATAACAAGATCCTTGATCATGTTGGTGTTGGGAAATGCAAGTGGTATTGGGAATCTTGTTCTGTTCGTCTTCCTTATTACCTTTTTGGTTGCGATATTTGCTGTCCAGCTGTTCCGCGGTGAGGTCCCGGAACATTACGAATCAGGTGATCCTATCCAGGTCAACTTCTCTACGATATTCAATTCTTTCTTGGGCCTCTATCAGGTCTTATCGTCCGAAAATTGGACCACACTCCTGTATGATGTTACGGGCATCGATAAAGCGCGCAAAACTTCCTGGGTCGCAGCATCATTCTTCATTGGGTGGTTTATCCTCGCCAACTTCATCCTGGTGAACATGTTCATAGCAGTCATTCAAGAAAATTTCGATGTTTCGGAAGACGAGAAGCGCATGCAGCAAGTAAAGGCTTTCCTTACGAGGAAAGAGGTCGATACCTCTTCTAGCAATCTCGCACTGTCGTCCATCGTTCGCTTCGGTCGTTCCAAGGCGAAAAAAGATCCTCTCGACTATGGCCCAGCAACTATGGAGATGCTATTGAAAGATGCAGTTGTGAAAGACTTCCTTGACGACGAAATTGTCCCTGGGCAACACGAACACAATGCCGAAAATTCGGCTGCGGATGCAGTCGGTGTGAAGCCTGGCTTTTTATCCTCTGTCTGGGGTAATTTCGTGACTGGAATCTGGAACAGGGAACCAAACCCGTTCTATTCCAATATATCGTTTTCTCTTAAGACTGATGACTCTAAGGGCACTCGGGCAATGGCAAAGGAAGCCGTCTCAGCCTCAGCACAACGCAAGAAAGCCCAACGTGAATATTTGGCAAAACACCCGTCTTACAATAACGCTTTATTAATCTTTAAACCAAATAATCCCATTAGAAGACTTTGCCAGAGATGCGTGGGGCCTGGTCGCGGGAGTGAACGTTTTGATGGCGTTGAGCCTAATTTGACAATTTGGTATAGCTTCTCGGCATTCTTATATTTATGTATTGTCGCCATGGTGCTATTGGCCTGTATAACAACGCCTCTATACCAAAGAGAATACTTCTTAGCCAATCCTGGAAGATCGACCGGGGACAATTGGTTCGTCTTTTGCGATTTCGTCTTCGGGATAATTTTCACCGTGGAGGCTGTTATAAAAGTCATTGCGGACGGATTTTTTTGGACTCCGAACGCGTACTACCGAAGTACCTGGGGCTTTATAGATGGTCTTGTTCTTGTCACCTTATGGATCAACGTCATCACGTCATTGATGGACGATGGGGCGATTGCACGAGCAGTTGGGGCTTTCAAAGCATTGCGAGCTCTACGATTGCTCAACGTCAGCGACAGTGCTAGAAACACATTTCACTCTGTGATTCTTGTCGGTGGTTTTAAAGTTCTTTCGGTATTTATTCTTTTGCCGTATGAATTCAATAACTTTGCTAATATACGTTTAGGCCGCTTTTGTTTCCATGTCTCTCTTGATTCCTTTTGCAATATACGGCGTGAATCTATTCAATGGGCAGCTTGAGACATGTAATGACGGTGATATCACTAGGCTGGCTGACTGTTCTGGCGAGTTTTACAATGCGCCGTTCAGTACTGATTGGAATATCGTATCGCCTAGACAAGTCTCAAATCCCTGGTACGATTTTGATAATTTCGGAGGCTCTCTATTCATTCTTTTCCAAATCGTATCTCAAGAGGGTTGGGTCGACGTGATGTTCGACTCAATGTCTATCACCGGTCGCGGTCTTAATCGGGGCGATCCAACCACTTCTGTGTTCAATGCAGCGTTCTTCGTCATCTTCAACCTTCTTGCCACGGTTTTCATCCTTACTTTGTTTATCTCTGTGTTCATGCGAAATTACACGGAACAAACAGGGATCGCATTTTTGACTTCTGATCAGAGATCTTGGGTTGAATTGCGTAAACTATTAAGGCAAGTTTCTCCATCGAAGCGTCCGTCCACCAAAGATCCACGTTGGTGGAAAGACTGGTGTTACAAAAGAGCCACTCGGAAGCATGGAAAGTGGCATTCGGCTATGACCTTGACTCTTGTCTTCCACCTCGTCCTTTTAATGGTGGAATTCTACCCCGAGCCAGATTGGTGGGATAGGACGAGAGATCTTATGTTTCTGGCTTTCACAATGTTTTATTCTGTCAACATTGTAGTCCGTGTCATTGGCCTGACCTGGCCTCGATTTCGACGAAGTTCTTGGGATATGTTTTCAATTTTCGCGGTCTCTGGAACCCTTATCACCACTTTACTCCTCCTGACCAACTTTAACTCCCAAGTCTATGTCCAGCTACATAAATTATTTCTTGTTGCTATTGTTCTACTGTTGATTCCTCGAAATGATGCTCTAGATCAGCTCTTCAAAACAGCAGCTGCCAGTTTGACATCCATTGGAAACTTATTGGCAACTTGGTTCGTCTTA
Organism: Monilinia aucupariae; assembly: GCA_002162555.1. Taxonomy (NCBI): domain Eukaryota; kingdom Fungi; phylum Ascomycota; class Leotiomycetes; order Helotiales; family Sclerotiniaceae; genus Monilinia; species Monilinia aucupariae. Next base: position 377,069 of record NGKF01000007.1, read on the forward strand.
TTTATGGTTTTCGCAATCGCTATGACTCAAACCTTTGGACTCACTCGATTTGGTGAAGAAGAGACCGATAATATCAACATGCGAACCGTACCAAAAACGCTCCTTATGCTATTTCGGATGTCTTGTGGAGAAGGCTGGAATCAAATCATGGAGGATTATGCGACAATAGTGCCCCCATTTTGCACGCAAGGCGAAAGTTTCTTTGATAGCGATTGCGGAAGTCCTACATGGGCAAGAGTATTGTTCATTGCGTGGAACATCGTGAGCATGTATATCTTCACCAGTTTGTTTGTGTCGCTCATCTACGAGAGTTTCAGTTATGTCTTTCAACGATCTAACAATGGCTTACCTAAAGTCAGTCGTGACGAGCTTAGGCGCTTTAAGGAAGCTTGGGCTTTGTTAGATCCAGATGGCACCGGTTTCATCGAAAAAGAACAATTCCCAAGGTTGTTGGGCGAGCTCTCTGGTGTCTTTGAAATGCGTATATATTCACACGAAGATTCAGTCCGCCGAATCCTCGAAGATGTACAAACGAAACCGGCCAATGGCAGGCTGAATTCTATCTCGAGCCCTAGTTCGTCTAGTGGTATTGATCTGAAGGCATTAAACGAAAGGATTTCTCAAATTGATGCCGTTAGGGTACGACGAGACAGAGCTCGATTTAATCTTTTCTATGAGGAAGTATTGGTATCGGCAGATCCTGACCGTGGTATTTCATTTACGACGGTGTTGATGGTTTTGGCTCATTACAATGTCATTAGTGATAACAAGAGCTTGAAGTAAGTCATCATTCCGGGGAGATTCATGTTTGCACAACTAATGATCAGTGCAGGCTTGAGGAATTTCTACGTCGTCGTGCACGTTTACAGAGAGTTGAGGAAGAAGTTCGAAGACGAGTCGTGGTTGGATTTTTCGATACTATGTATGTTTATCACGCTGGTGTTCTGGGAATCACTAACATAAATGCAGGTACTGGTCAAGAAGATTTAGGAAACACATGGAAAGAAAGAAGTCTGGCCGCATGACCGATATCCCACAATTAGGACCAGAAGTCTACGTCGACGATGAAGAAGCATCCGCCAAGAAACGCAAATCATCTACATCAATCAGCGGCGCTCTCTTATCCCCAATAGATATCACCGATAATCGAAACTCCTTCGTCACACATGGACTTGACGGCGCACCACTTCGACAACGTCGTGGTACGGACGCATCGATTAATGTGTCATTCTCATCAATGTCATCGGCTGTGAGTCCAACACTCAGTCCGCTCAAAGCCCATGGTGCGCCTGGATCAGCATTTCCGTTTGATGGCGTGGGGATAGGGGAGGGAGTTAGTGGTGTTGGTGGCATTAGTAGCACGGCAAGTAGTAGGAGGGGAAGTGCGGTTAGTGCGGAAAATGTCTTGGAAGTGTTGGATAATTCTGCTTGGGGTGAGAGTATCAAGAGGAGTTTTACGATGAGAAGGCCGAGCAAGGGTGGAGAGGGGAGAATGGGTGATGGGTAGATACCGCGATGGAACGAACTGGGCATAATATCAAGTGAAGAAAGAGGTGGAAACAGCTGGGACTGGAATTAACAGGTATATTTGGAACCGGAATTGGATTCGGATCTGAGAACCGCAACCGTGCGGGTCAGGTTGCATAATTGGAATCTGAAACCCATCCGGCAGGCAGGCAGGCAGTAAGGTGTTTGGGGATGGGGATGGGGAGGCGTATGTGAGGAGTTCTGGAGCAATCTTCTCTTCTTTCATTTGTTTATAGTTTGACGAGATGTTTACACGTTTCACTCTTTTTTTTTTATCTTTTTTTCCCCTTTCAACGCGTCTTTCCTTTCCTTGATGGGAACGAATGGGTGGGTGCTTGAGGGTTTCCTATTAATGGGTGGGTGGATGGGGCAGTGGAGGGGAAGGGAGGGGAGTGGAAGGGAAAATTCTGGGTGGCGGAGACTTTGAGACATATTTGCATAGCCAAGGCGTTTTGATTCTACGTTTGTGTTTTTGTGTTGATAGATGGGGATTTGGGATGCATGTTTGGGGATAGATGGATGGAGGTGGGGGTGGTGGGTGTTTTGAGAAGAGTTTGGGGAGGGGA
>NGKF01000007.1:379222-401882 GCA_002162555.1 Monilinia aucupariae
GGGGATGGAGAGGGAGGGGATGAAGGGGGGATGAAGGGGTAGATAGATAGATTACCTTGTATGGTAGTACTAGTTCTAGTAGTATTAGTTGTTGTTGTGGTAGTACTAGTAGTAGTAGATATATATATGTAGTATATTTTGTAGATGTATATATATATATATATATATAAACAGGAGAATAGATATGAGTATGAATGAGTATGAGTATGAGCATTAATAAGCATGAGGGGATCTTTGATCTGAAGTAGAGTAGAGTAGAGTATTGTCTGTATGAGTCAGTATCTACGGGTATTTGAGATGATTTAAATATAAAGATGGATGGGAATGGATGGGAAGATGGATGGGAAGATGGATGGGAATGCATGGTGATATGAATTACTCTACTCTAGTATGAATTGGTATTATGAATTGGTATTATGTACTCGAGTATTAAATGAGTTTATATATTATTTGTATTTATTTATTGATTTATTCATTTATTCATTTACCTACATGCTTGATAATTTGATCAAAGCCATTGGAGATACTATGGTATGCGCGAGAGATATGAGAGTTATGAGAGATATGAGAGATATGAGAGTTATGAGAGTTATGAGAGTTATGAGAGTTATGATATGGAACTTTACATCGAGGAAACTTCACCTTGATATACTCGTACTTATACTCGTACTTATGATGATGATGATGATGATGATACTTGAGTACATGATACATGATACATGATACATGATACATGATACACGATATGCAACCCGAATAGTAAATACTCTATATAAAATAAGTACTCTATTCTACGAGTAGAGTACAATCTTTGCAATCTTTCCTTTACAGCTATAGCTATAGCTACAGCTATAGGAAAGAAAGCCTTTATCGCCAATGGAAAGATAGTTTGTTGAGAGAGTAGAGTAGAGTAGAGTAAATTAAACTGGAGAAGAGAAGAGAAGAGAAGAGAAGAGAAGAGTCGAGAAGAGCAGAGCAGAGCAGAGCAGAGCAGAGCAAAAGGGGGACGGGACTGATGTTTGAAGTTTGATGTTTGAATGCAGATTCGCAGCCCCTTTATGCAGAGCAAACGCGTTGTATTATTTTTTATTTATCGGTTAATTTGTTGATCTACTCTATGATACTATGATACGATGAGTAGTGTAATACTCAAGTTGTGAGTTATAACTGTGAGTTATGACTTTGTGAGTTATGAGTTATGTGAGTTATGTATAAATGAGGGGCTGTTTCATCTAGAGTATTATATTGTGTTGGTGTTGGTGTTGGTGTTTGATTAGACGTTCGTTATTGTTGGTGGGGTTATGATTCACGACTTACGATTCTCGATTCACGATCCACGATTCATTAGTGAGTGGAGATTTGTGTTGGTTGGCTGGGTTGTTGGGGTTTTTATGTTGGGTTGTTTGGTTGTTTGATGTTTGATGTTTGATGTAGAGGGGGTTTATGAAATTATCTAGTTGGATGATGTGTAAAGGGTGGTTAGCGAGGAAGAGGGAGAGCAAGTTTTGTATTTCCAGACTTTTATACTTTATATTTTTGAATTGTATTTGTATTTGTGTTTGTGCAATGTGTTGATGAAATTGTGCAATTTTGTACTCGAGTATCTATTCAAGTAAGTTCGCTCGAGTATGTGAGTGTTGGGATTGGGATTAGGATTTATATGTGGATTTTAAGTGGATAAAAGTTTATCTTAGGGTTTATGTGTGAAGGATTATTGGAATTTGGAATTTGGAATTGGGAATTGGGAATTGGGAATTGGGAAATGGGAAATGGATGCAGGATGATGGATGGATTGGGTATTTGGGATGGAAATTGGTTGGGGCTTTTTTTGTTCTTGTGAGGTTGTGGGAGAGGTTGTATATTGGTGAGTTTGTGAGTTTGTGAGTCGATAAAGGGGAATAGGGGTTGGTGGAGTTGGAGTTGGAGATGGGAGCACGAGTACTTGTAAGTTGTTGGGGTTTGGTTATGTATGTATATATGTATGTATGAGTGTTTTGATCAATTGATGGTTTGATGTTAGGTTGTGAAGATGTGAAAATGTGAAGGTGTGAAGATGTGAAGGATGAGGGGGATCTTCGTTTCTGACGACGATGATGACGATGATGATGATGACGAGAAGTGAAGTGAAGATAAGAAAGATTTGCGACCGTCTACCGGTCTCGTTTGATTGGGCGTGGTTTGGATGATGTGCTGATCGGACCTGGATGTGTTGATCAATCATACAAGTCAACTTGGCTAGGTACTCGAGTAATTCCAGGTTTCAACGGGTTAGGCCTGTTGGGTATGCAAAGGATAAGTGGAAGGGCTATGGATTTTGGAGCTTGGAAGTACAAGTCCATGAGAGTAAAGTTCTGATAGCACCGTGTGATTAATTTTATGAAGAAAAAGGATAAGTTTTAGCTTTTACTTCTGCCCTCTGTTTTTTCTCTTTAACCTTGGACTTGGACTGGGAGTTTGGCTTTGAGTTTGGAGAAGGAGGAGAAGAGCAGGGGTTTGGATGGAGTTGGGGAAGGGGAAGGAAGGGGAAGGGTCTTGAGCTTTTTACGTTCTTCGCCGAGTATCTTATATAACCTTGATTGTACAGTGCTGCTGCCATTTTAACTTCATGTAATCTTACTTAATCGTCTCTGCATGAGAGAGAAAAGTGGGCAAATGTCATCAGTCATCAGTTATCATCTGATCAGTGAAGTGTTTTTGCATTGCATCGTAAGTTGTACGAAGTAGATTGATTGTAAAGAGAGACCTTGGAGATACTGGCCTACTGCACCGTCCAAGTGTGTAGCTTAGCATACCATTCAAAGACTACTACTAGTCTGAGTGTGTTGTGTGTACAATGTAGATTGGTAGGTTTTGGTGGTGTAGTCACTTCTGATGGTAGTGGCATATGTAGGGTATCATCGGTATGTATGGGATAAGCTTCCGTATGGGTTGTCGAAACTTGAAAGTCGAAAGGTTGGATTTACGGATTACTGGATTCGTAATGGTGCGGTCGGTGCAGGAGTAGTAGTAGTAGTGGTGTAGTATTAGCCTATTAGGTCTTTATTAATGGGGCGAGGTTGCGATTTAGGTCTTCTGGATCTTTCATTGTGCAGAATGCAGTTCAACGTGTTTCTTTTTGATACTACTCGAGTACACTGGCTATACTGATTGACATGCCTAGTAGGTCGAGTACTTGGGATCGTGTTTATCAATCTTTCCTAAAATAATATTGACTAATTTAATTTGATGCTTTAGAGTCTGGCATTCCATAATAACACCTATGATTACTCGAGTGTTGCTACTGCACTTGATGAGATTTGGTTTTAGCGAACGTTTGAGGTCCAACAGTCTTCCGTATCAAGTTTCTTTGCCGATGATGAAGGGGTTTCGTAAAATTGACGAATTCGCCTACTTCAAAGCATCATCAAAGCGTAATGGTTACATATTTCGTACATCTTTTCATCAACACTTGCATCATCGACTAGCAGTTGGTGATGTACGAGTAGGGGAATTCACCCTCGCCTTTATCGGTTGGTACCTTACAGGGAACGAATAGAACGACCGGAGGGAGAGGATATCCAATCATCAGCATCAATCCTTCTTCCGCAAGGCCGGGCAGGCAACCTTCGGGAGATCAGGATGAAGCTTACCCGTGTCTTACCTACTGCTAGTATCGATACTATCCTTCCCAAAGGAAAAGGAAAACAGAGCACCGGTACGATTACGGTCCCTCACGTTTGACCTCTTGGGTTCTCTCCAGACGATCTCTGTAACATGATTTCGAATCTCGGTCCTTTGGAGAAACAGCCGTTGGTATTTGACACCTGCACGATTATTGAATTGGAACTTCCTACATTGCATTTACCTGCTATTTACTTGCAGAGTCGTATCTCATGTGCATTAATATATTGGTTGCAATCCAATTTTATTGATTATTGCATTCCTCTTGTTCAAATCTAATATCAAACCTATTTTGCAGTGCACTCCCAAAAAACCCCTTGTTCCTCTTCATCTTGGTGTGTGTCTAATTTTTTGACCAACTATTACCCCTTCATCCCCCTACAAACGAAAGCAAAAAGAAAAGAGTGCATTGCTTAACCCCTCTTCGTCTCCAGATGATCCAAAAGGGGTAATTTGTTCGTCGTTTTCTATTTCGAGAGACTTCTCACGTCCAGGCACAAAGCAAGCTTCGCAAGGGTGTTCCAAGGGTTCCGAGTTTCGTACACATTTACCCAAGCAATGTGGAGAGCAGATTCAAACTCGGGCCTTGGTCTTCTTGTTGCAGTAGGCGTCAACAGCACTATCCCGGTTCTCCCTCAAATCAAAGCATCAGGATTTCCTCTCCCAGCTGAGTAGAGTGGATTTTTATGCACGCATGCATTTCCTCATTCGTATGACCATCTGCTGCGTGTATCAGAGACACCTCTCGCCATTTAAGAACCGGTCCATCTGCCCTGCCCTGCCATTATTCCATTACTCCACGTCGCCGTATCCATTTTGTGTCTCTGCTGCTTTACTCTTCACGTCTTCTTAGCTAAAGAGTCTCGATCTTTGTCAAGCTCCACTAAAGACTCTTCGGTCCCTGTTTAGAATCAAAGAGACCCGTCACTCGTTGCTCTCGCCGAACTTTAAATTTTGGGTGATATTCTTAAGGCTGTGCCGAGGAAATATATATCGTCACTATCGCTGCATTTATTGCTTTCATCGAACCCCATCCTGAACTATCTACTCTCGTTAGTAGAATCTTTGATTGACTTCTAAAACTCCGTCTATTCGTCCATCATCTGTATCAATTACCAATCGAGGATTTTAACATCATCACTCAATCTTCTTCGGTCTACGCACAAACATAAACTTACCTACCCACCTACCACATACCCACTCACTCACCACCAAACACCATGCGTTCCTTCTCCTTCTCCAGCATCCGCGGTTCTCTCCGTCGTTCCTCTTCTCCCTCCGGTAGCTCCATCAACTCCACCTCTACCGGCCGAGAATCATACGCCTCGCGAGCGTCCAGCTCCAGCTCTAGTCCTGTCGACACCATCAATGACATTATGCACCGCCAGCCTTCGATGGTAGATCTTGAAGAGGAGAAGAAGAGCTTTGGGAGCGGGTTGGAGATTCTGGAGCCGAGACCTATCGTTTACTGGGGGGGTATGGAGGAGAGATTGGGGAGATTTTAGAAGGGGGAAGGAGAGCAGCGACGAACTGATGGGTCGGTGGCTCGCTGCGGGGGTGTTGATGATGGGACGGGTGATGGATACGAAACTCGGGATTGTGGGAGAGAGGTCTTCAATTTCATTCCTCTACGGCGTTACGACTGAATACGGATGGGACGGGAAGGGAGGACGGAAAGGGTTTTGGATTATGCACTTTGATGCATCTCATCCTTCTTGAACATAAGATCTAGGTTTTAGGGTTGGAGAAGGGGCGTTTACTTCCATGATGGATGGATGGGGTGTCAGTTTTTTTTTACACGGTCAACACTCGAGTATATCTCTTCACACAAGTTACCTACTACCGGCTCAACACAACACGGATCTGATAACAGTGGAGGACCTATTTGTTTCCCCACCCCCCCTTCTTGAAGGAAAATACCTATCTATATTATAACGGTGTTTTGGTTTCGTGTTTCGCTTTGATGACTTCGGAATGATAATTAAATTTATACTCGAGTTCTGGTGGTTCATTACATGATATCTAAAAAAGTTCATTCGCATTACAAATACCATACAAATACAAATACAAACACAATATAAAAATCTCAAAATCATCTTTCCATCATCTTCTTGATTGTTAATTCTTGATTCTGGATTCGGGATTCGGGATTCGGGATTCTTGGTTCTAACCTGGTAATGCATGCAGTCCAGTCTCTCCAACCTTAGATTTCCACAAAACCTCGGATCGCCCATCAGTTCTTGGTTCTCCCACCTTGACCACCTACTTGGTGGACCTCTCAAGTTCTCTCTGCCTAGTACGAGTTATCCCATCTCTCTCTCTCTCTCGTCTTTCTTTCTTTCTTCCTTTCCCCTCAATCCGATGTTATTCTGGGTCTGGATCTGGATAGATCCAGATCCGATCTACTCTAAATCTGATTCGATACCCCTGGTTGGTTGGGTGCTTGATTGGTTGGGTTTTGGACCATGGGCTTCGTATATCATCATTATCATCGGATCAGATCAGATCAGATCACATTACTAATACTAATACTACCGATATCCGCGCACCCAAGGAAAAAAGGAAAAAGGAGAGGAAGAGGCAAAAGGGGGAAGAGCGGGGGGGAAAAAAAGAGAGAAACAGAATGGAAATGGAAAAGGAAAAGGAAAGGGAAAAGGAAAAGAAATGATGCATATTTACGATCGATGCTTGAATCGTTGATCCCAATACCTTCCTTGCATCGTCGATTTGCTGGGGTTTTTTCCCTTGGGCTTCTGGGCTGTGGGGGATGGGTGGATGGATGGATGTTGTGGGATGTTGTGGTTTTATTCGTAGATGCTATGGGTTTGGATGCTATATATATGTGTGTGTGTGTCGTAGGTGTCTATTGGACTAAAGGGGGTGGATGGGTGGAGACAATAGGGAGGAGAAGGAAGAGGGTGAGGGTGAGGGTGAGGGTAAGGGTGAGTAGGAGTGGGAGTAGGTTGAATTGAATTGTATACTGTAGAAGGGAAGGATGTCGGTAATGATTTGTGATTCTTGGGCTTCTGATAAGGTCAAGGGGGTTGGTTCAAGGTTCAAGATTAAAGACTAGAGGAAGGAAGGAAAGAAGAATTGTTTAGATCACATGAATGGGTGGATTTTCTTGGTTGCAACTCATAACTAATAGAGTACGATTTCTTGTACCTCTTTTTCGTTCGTCGATTTGTGTAAGGTTAAAAGACATCTTAATTTTTGAAGGGATTTTGGAATGGAATAATGTTGATGGATTGGTTGAGGAGGCAAGGAGAGAACTGTGCTCGTAGTGAGTGCTACGAAGGATGATTTTAATCATGGTTCTTAATCGTGGATTGGAGGTCGAGGGGATGGAGATGGAGATGGAGATGGTGGAGGTGGCTATGAAGAGGTGACAATATCGAGATCATTGAGAGGAGGTGCGTGGATGGGCTGTAGTTCTGGAATGGAGAATAGAATCGGGATGAAGGATATTGAGATTATGGGAGGAGTAAGGGAGATTAAGGTGGATAGGGATTTGGAGGAAAAGCGACAAAATCTGATAGCCACCGAGGACTCAACAGGAGAAGCTTTAATATGGGATATTGAAGCGAAGTCGATGGGGACGAAGCTTTATTTGGGGAATTCGATGATCGACGCCGAGGTTGAAAATAGAACTGGAGGGGTTCAACTGATTCAAGATGAATCGGACTCGGAAGATTCGGGTAACAATAGGGTTGAAGATGAAGAGGGCGCTTTGATATCGACGGAGGCCGAGCAGGAGGGAACATATGCGGAAATTAATTCGAGGATGGATACGAACATGGATACGAATATGGAAACGGAAAGGGAAATCGAGCTGGATAAAGCGCAGACTTGGATCTCTACCTGGGAGGTTATGAATTTCGCTGCTATGAGTTATGAGTTATGAGTTGAGCAGCATGAGGATGAGGGCATATGAAGATAAATGTGAAGATGCGGATTGGTTTCATACCGGATTGGCTTCACAACACATTACCTTCACAGCAAATGCATGGTCTGATACGCTTGTGGCTGCCCCTATTCGGCTCGGTTCTTATTTGCGCAGTTGCGGCATGGAAAAGAGGAGATTATATAACCATCACGTGATAGACCAATACCGACATGCAATTATTGATTGTGGAGGTGCGAAGGTTGATGGGGAAGGTTTGTCAGGCTTTCGATTCGACAGAGTCGCTACTGGATTGGAAATATTGGGGTTTTGAGGTCTTTCATGGCAACTCATCAACATCGTACGTATTCATTCATATCAGGTTCATCTCGAAGGTACTAATTAAACTCTAGATACCTGTAACCCTCATCCTCTGGGCACTCTCTCCCATTGCCACTTTCAGCCCATTGCCTAGCCTATTCGCTCCCGTCATTCCACCGACCGACTCAATTCTTCTCCCAATTCAAATGGGTGGCGCTTCTGAGTTGAGGTACTATGATCGTGAGCGCAGTGCTATATGCTGGGTTGGTAAGAAGTGTTCAAGGGCATTTACTCGAGTAGTACAATAGGAAGGGTTGGTAGACATGAAGGAAAATGCGGAAGAGGGAGGGCTTTATGAGACATAATGATATCTTAATATTGACTGGTGAGTGTTATTCCTCGCCTACCACCCTGTCGTACTAACCATCGAAAAGTGTTTGATACATACATACCCATGACCTTCTTCCATCAAGACTTGGAATCACTTCAGAAGCCTCATGTAATAAAGTGCGACGAGTATCCCATCAAGATTTCTTCAATTTCCATATCTAAATCCCAAAATGGCTCCAAAAGACATCCTGTCCCACGTTTGTCTTGCCTATTTGAGACTCTCACTTACCAAAAAATTCACTTCCTATAATATACACAAACCAAGTGGTAGTGATTCATTGGTAGTGATTCATCCTTTCGGGATGTTTTCATCTGATAATTCTTGTACCTACATCATACGTTTCGTTTCAGAGTTATGTATAAACTTCCATCTATCCCCTCCTTTTCACTTTCGTCTCATATTGTAGCGAGCCTAGCCCTAAGCCTAGAATCACCCCACTCAGCCTTTCAATAGGTATTCAGAACAGCAGCTTTCCTGTTACCGTACACGATACATGAAGGTTTTCAGATTCACAGGTAGCTATCAATTATCCAACTACAAGCCTACAGGCATATAGTTGTTCTTGAGAGCTCTTTTCTACCATACAGGTGGTTCATCCTAAGAGCAAAAAACTCTTTTGATCTATTTTCATGAGTGCATGATGGGTCTGCACCTCATCTTATATCCAACGACGCGACAAAGAATAAGAACAGGAACAGACTCTCAAGAGACGCGTCTTTGTAACAAGGTCTCATCAATCATATATGTTGATGGTTCATGGTTCATGGCCGACTACAATCTACCATATTTGTCGACAGAAATGTCAACATGAACCTTACATGATCATTGTCCACTTCTATCTAAGTACTTGATAGATCTCAATTAACAGAAGCTCCTAGATACTAGTTATGCAGACCAGTATCTAAGGATTACTTCTGTCAAGCCGACAAAGTAAACAAAAACAATATTGAGGCAACATATCTCCAACATACAACACCCTTCTACAACTAACCATGGCAAACTTCGAAGCTCCGCGATCAAAGCCGCAACCTTCCTTCCAAAGACACCTCTCGTCTACATCGGCACCAACAACATCAATATCGACAAACTTCGCCACTACACCTGCACGGCCATCCTCAGCATCCTCTCATTCTTCCTCTCGCGCATCCTCCATATCTCAGTCGACAATCACCACAAAGATGAGCACCCTATGGACTACTTCCCACACCAAACTCCTCAACAACTTAAACATCAACCTCAAAAAGTTTACCCACCAAAATCCACCTCTCCCATTCAATCATCCAAACCCTCCTTTTTCTAGCCCGAATGGACTTCCTGAAAATTGTTCATACGCATATCCATCTGATCCTCTATCAGGTCCCACAACTCGGCATGCCGAATACTTATCCTCGCATGTCAACAAAGCACTATTACCACCTGATTGTTATGCTACACCACTGTCTTCTTCGCCGGTATCCTCTGATTTATCTGAATCACTCTCATCATCTTCCTTTTCTTCGGTTTACCCTTGGGAATATAAGTGGAGGAAGAGTATTATCATGCATGATACCGATATCGATAACAATACCGATGCAGGAACCGAAACCGAAACCGAAACCGAAATCGAGACCAAGCAACTATCGCCCTATGCATGGGAAACACTCCAGAAATCATGTAAGGAAGTTTTGGATAATATTAATACGCATGTTACCGTTTATACACATACCAATCCCAACGCCAACCTCAATACCTACAAATGCAATAAGCGGATTACGGGTCAGGAAAATGGAAATAGACCTCCGATGTATGCTAGTATTAAAAACGGCCATGGGTATGATGTATTTACATCGAGATACTACGCATGCGATGAGGATCAAATTCATGAGGGGAATAACAATAGATTAATCCGCACGATATCACAAGATAGCATTGTGGAAGTTTTATTCGACGTTGATGATTCTTCTTCTTCTACTTCTACTTCTCCTCCTGCTCTGACCATCTCTCCTCTTCCTTCTAACTCTACATCTCTCCAAAACCAAACACGGAAACAAGGACAAAAACAGAAGCGAAAACAGAAACAAAATAACCCCAACAAAGAACCCACGCAGGAAATACAATTACCCACGTTGTTATCTCGTCCTCTGGCATATTTAAGAGATATTCAAAGTTGCAGACCAAACTATAATTCAAGTTCTACCTCGAAGAACGAAGATGAGAGTACCAGAGGAGCCAGGAGTTTAAAAGAAGCTGAGGATGTGGTGAATTTTTGTATTCATGATATTCATGCGCATGGGAAGCTTCATAAGCAGGGGGAGACGAACAGGTATGAGGAGGTGAAGGGGAAGATGGCGAGAGCGGGTTTGGTGAGGGGTTTCGCGTATATGGAGATGAGGCCTAAAGCTCGTGCTTGCGCCGACGCTCTTGATGAATCTCCTGTTGAGGGCGTTGGGATGCTGGATCAGGAGGGGGAGGGAGGGGGAGAAGGGGGTGAAGATGATTATCGTACATCACGATATGCGAAGTCTGAGCTTGATCTTGAGGATTCGAGGTATGGAATGGGGGAGTTTGAATATGAGAATGAGAATGAGAATGGGGGTGAGATTACGGGGAGTGAGATTGAGAGATCGGCATCTGGTAAAGTCGACAAAATGGATGGTAATGCATCCACATCTACATTAACATATAAAAATCAACACCGAAACTCCAATCCATCACAATTCTCCTCGCCAATCACTTGTCCTCGTCCCCGTCCTCAACCTTATCCAAACCACCAATCCCGAACATCCCCAACTTCACAAGCACTAATCCATCTCCCAAGCCCATCACGCCCAACCTCCCAAACCATCAATCAATCGACCTCCCCCCTCCCCCTCTCCCTCTCCCTCACCCCTTCAATAATGGACTCCACATACCTCCGCGGAAGCGAAATACAAGACCATTTATACGAATCTTCGGGATCACTGGAAGAAAGTTCCTTCACATCCGAAGAAACCATGCCCGCGTCTCGACGTGACATCGAGGAAGATCTTTCTCGCCTGGTGTCGAAAACACCCACGGGCGTGGATTGTGGTACGGAAATGGAAATAGAGATGGAAACGGATGACGTGGAAGATATCGGTGTAGAATTCAACTGCATACGTGACGATATACACAGAAAAGGAAGAGGAGCGGCAATATCTCAAGGGTCTCCTATCGAGATGGGAATGGGAATGGGAATGGAAAGGGATAGGGAAGGGGAAAGGGAAGATGAAGACACGAGAGAAAGGGGATCGGGCATACAATTTCAGCTCTCGCCCTACACATTCCCGGGTACAGATTTGTATTTATACGAAGCCATATCCATACCCATACCCACATGCATATCCGAGCCCCCATCTACATCCACGTCGGAATCTCAACCTCAACCTCCTGACTCAAACCCCATACCCAAAAGTCATCCCCCACATCCCCACCCAAATAATAATTATAATCAGTCTCAGATGGGAACGGGGCATGCGTCAAAATCTCCGTGGGATTGTCAATCTCAAGGAATAGAGAAATACGAGGGATATGGGTGTGCAGGGGGAAATCAAGAGATGAAGAGTGTCGTGATGCATTTTTCGCATTCGCCGGCTGGGTTGGAGGGATTTGGTGGGGTGGCGGGTTGGTGATGGGTTGGGATGGTTGAGGATGGCGGTGGGGATGATAATAATGATGATGATGATGCGTGAAGGATTCTAGAGATTGGAGCCGAGATGGATGATTAGGAGATGATGGGAGGGGATGTGATGGGGGTAGGTGTGTAGGTAGGTAGGTAGGTGTAATGGGATGCAAGTGAAGGAGACGAATGACCATAGACGTATTCTTGTATTATACAAATTTAATGATATATATGGATCGATTCTGATCGGATCGGTCCAGTTGGATTCATGAAATCCTCAATCCTCAATGCCCAATGCTCTTTCTGAATATTTGCGGGGACAGACACTGCAGTTGGGGAGTGGGATGATAATATCCTCCATGCTCACTACACTACATCACTGAATAGTTTCATCAGCTTGGCTGGGGTTGGAGTCGTGTGTTGAGATATTGGATGGCGATATATTAGGGAGCGAATATGGGGAGGGAGAGAGCGGAATATCACATAGATCTGTTGGATGCACATATGTATATACACGTACATATCATACGCAAAGAGCACAGTAAAAGACAGAATCAACTCAACTATGGAGATAAAAGCATCCATTGAAGATTTTTTATTGATTGAGAAGATGGATTTGGTAAGTTAAGTAAATGGCGGTATGATGCTTGGAGTAAGGTTACATAGTACTAGTACGTATTTACTATATTCCACATTCGATACAAAATATATATCATCAAGTTTTCGCGAACCTTTCAGAATTACACTATGAGCTGGAAGGAAAGAAGGTGTTGATGCGAGCGAGGTACGAGATGGGTAAGATGTGAGATGTGAGATGTGAGATGTGAGGTGTGAGGTGTGAGGTGTGATAAATGAACTGTTTAATGTAAGTTATGAGATGTGAGATTGAGATGTGAGATTTGGGATATCGAACCTATCGAATAGCCATATAGCCACATACACAAGATACAACGAGCACTTTAGAATCTGAAATCTAAATCTTAACACATATCCAACATTATCCATTCCACCAAGAAGCAGCACATCGCATCGATCCCCGCACTCAGAGCACCAGAGTGAGACGGCATTTATGGATGGTCGTTTGGTTTGTATGATTTGAAGTGGTTTGGGTTGAGATATATATATATATAATGGTATGTTTACATACATACATACATACATACATACATAGTGATAGAGATTTATAATCCCTGGAAGAGAAGTGTACTTCCACTTCCAGAGGAATAGGAAAGAAAATCTATTCTATTCATCCATCGCCCAGGAAGCAGTATGATTTTCCAGAATCTCCGCACTTGCGCTGACACTGCATGATCTTCTAGAATGAGAATGAACAGTCGCCAGAAGTAGAGGCAGAATACTTGAGTAGACTGGAGAAGATTGATTGATGATATTGCTGGGGCGTCCAAACTTAAGATCGTCAATTCTCAACAGTAGGGGTGGTAAGATGAATGGGGGTGGGAACTTGTATTATTGTACGAGGCAAACAAGGACTACTCGTAAAGGAGCAACATCAACATGATAATGATTATGAAACACAGAGATGAACTTTTCACTTGAATACCTCCTGTGATGATGCATGACCCTTGAATGGAGATATTTGAAAGCTTTCAACAACATCAGTGCCAATTAGCATGTTTCACATCCCTCTGTTCTTTGGAATACATGCATAGTTTGCAAACTTTGGTATCAGTGACTTTGTTGTCTTCAACCTTGATCCTTACTCACTCATATAAACTGTTCTCTTGGTCATAACGTATCATGAATTGGTATCATCTTCTAGGCCACCACTTCACCATATCTACCTGCCCTATCATACAACCCCAGAGAAAGGAGACCTTGAATTCAACCATCTCATTTCTTCTCCACCGTCTTCTTAACACCCTCAACAAATGCTTCGACCGCATCACCACCTCCCAATGGAACACTTCCTCCCTTTACCAACCCATTATTTTGCAACTTAACTCCTAGTGCATCCGCAATACTAGGTAGACCACCATCTCGAATTGCCATAGTCAAACTTCCTAAGCTCTGATGAAATTGTGGACTCCTAACTACTCTCTTCAATACTGACTTCTTTTGGTCCAAGCTCAGAGCTTCAATTGCAGCAGCCGAAGTCTGGGAAGTTGGTTCGGCCATTCCTTCGAGGGATGATGCGGATTCTTGTGCAAGTTGTAAGATCGTAGGTGGAAGATAGCTAAGGAGATTATCCACTTGTGCAGGGGTTGCGGCGTCGATTGATGGGATTGTTACCGCATTTGGTAAGAGGTCCGGTAAAGTGGTGTACATTTGACCTTGGGCTTGTTGCATGCCAGCTCCTCCGGAACCTTTCAAGGAGTTGAGAAAGTTTTGAACAACTGAGGCAGCATCTGTTGGCCCTGAACCAGCACTACTCACATTCGTCAGCGCGAGGTTCTTCAAAAGAGGCCAAGTCAAATGGCTTCGTAATTCTTGAAATTCATTCGTAATGTAGCTGTCTAGAAGTACAAGGACAATATGGTAGGCTCATTGTCGAATCTCCCATGGTACCAACCAAACGCCTCGTATTGCAAATGCTCGGGTACTTTGTAAACAATCGATGAGAATTAACCTACGCTCTTCCACCATCAGCCCCAGCTTCTCTTGAGCTAGCCCCTTCTTCTCTAACGTCTCCACCAGTTGCATCTGCTCCTGCTCCACCACTTCCACCTTGATGATGTTCAGATGGATCACCATGGCCTTCAACATCCTCCATCGTTTCGTCTTGATCATCGTTTTCTTCATCACTCCCTCTAACTTGTGCAATTTCCTGTTCGACATTGACATCGTCTCCTTGCAATAATGTATCCACAATCTGTCCAATCTTCAAATCCCTGGGACTAAACCAACTTGGATCGCCATTTCGCGCTTGAGGTTTTGATTGCATCCAGAAGAGGTGTCTTTCCGAAGAGGATGAGAATTTGAAAACAAATATGCGACCATTGGTTTTTGCAGTTGGTTCAACGGTTTGTTTGGAATCGTAGGGTTGAAAGCTGCCATCGGTTGGTGGCACTAACAAATCCAAGTTCTCCGGATCATCCATAGGTTTACTTCTTTCGCGCCATTGGAAATGAATTAGTTCTTTGAAATTATCAGTTATGCCCATCTGCAGCTGCGTTGAATGACTTACCATCTTCAGTCCAAAGGTAGATATAGCCAGGAGTAGCTACAGGCTTGACTTTGTATGGTTTACTTGATGTCTAACGAAGTAAAGATATTAGCTTAACAGTTGGCTTTGTGGGCTAAAATGAAGGCAAGCAGAGGTATATTTACATCAATATCACACCTCCCCGCCTTGAAAGTAATAATCGGTGAAATAGACATCTTGTTCGTTTCTGTATAACTGTTTGACAAGTGTGTTGTTGAACAGCTTCAACAATAAGGTGGAAGCTTAACTTCTAGGCGGCGGAGCTTCGCAATGTGAAGTGCCCGGGGTGGATCCCAAAAGGTATGTAAATGACGCTAGAGCGATCAATCTTCAATCCTGGAATAAGAGGCCACTATATTCATCATCTTAGCTAATCAAGGATCACATGATACACAAATTCTTAAGCGAAGGGAAATTTGGAGTTTTAGCCCTATTTTGGTTTACATCGGAAGAACATATCGACTTTCACGACCAGCGACCAAGTGACCAGCGACAAATTTTACGACAACAACCCACCAACGGTTCCTTCTTCAAGATGTCGGCAACAGAAGCTACCCAGAAGAAGACCTTCGGAAAATCGACCCGGGTCGTTTCCAACGATAAGGCACAAAAGTACTACCCGGCAGAGGATGTCTCCAAGCCAAAAAAGGTAAATACCAGAGGACCCTATTTCAGAAGGAGGAGCAGAGAATTGGTTGGACTATTATCATCAATTTTTGAAAGTGCTGCGGCGCAAAATCATGAATATACTGGGGTTTGCGATTACAATTGCATTCTGCAGATATATGATATGGAATACAGCCAAATCATCATTCTACCGCATTACATCTTCAGACATCATTATGTGGTTTCAGGAATATCATAACTAACAATGAAATCTCCAGGTCCGCAAATCTATCAGACCATCCAAAGTTAGACCATCCCTCGAGCCCGGAAAGGTCCTGATCCTCCTCGCTGGTCGTTTCCGTGGCAAGCGTGTCGTTCTCTTGAAGGCTCTTGATCAAGGTGTTCTCCTCGTCACCGGTCCATTCAAGGTCAACGGTGTCCCAATCCGCAGAGTCAACGCTCGTTACGTCATCGCCACATCCACCAAGGTCGATTTGGAGGGTATCGATCAAGCAAAGATTGAGGAAATCTCAAACCCAAAGTACTTTGCTAGAGAGAAGTCGGAGAAGAAGGCATCAGAGGAGGCTTTCTTCAAGCAAGGCGAGAAGCCAGAGGTAAGATATTACATTGGAGTTATATCCTTTTTTGCAAAAAATTAATAAATCAAAACAGAAGAAGCAACCATCCTCCAGCCGCGCAGCAGACCAAAAGACAATCGATAAGGCCATCCTTTCCAGCCTCAAAAAGACTCCAGAACTCGCCAGCTACCTCGGTAGCTCTTTCAGCCTTCGCAAGGGTGATAAGCCACACGCAATGGTATTTTAAATATGTGTTGTGGAGATTGGGGGGAATGGGTACATTTGGGCGCGGATGTGGGAAATTCTACTATCAATTTGACGAGTCGCTTCTTACATCTTGACCTCTGAATGGGCATGGGTCATCTCATTGTGAAGGGCGCTTTGTAATCAGATTTGCAATGATGAAGAAAACCACAAAGCAATGACATGATTTTACGCGGAATACTGTGAAATGTGTGATTGGGATGATTTGTGGCAGATGAAGGTTTTGGATGAGATTAGGGCGGTCTCCATGCATTTCAAAGGATGAGTATGTGACGAGATTGTGGTCAATCAGTACATGCATGTGAAAACCGGGGGCTCTGACATTTCAAGGAGAGTGATGCAATTGATTTATCTTGTGGAAATACCCTGGGATCGATCAATATGAGATAAGTAAATGCAAGCAGCCTCATGCGACTTGGACTTCGAGTATACGCCACACATTATGCTGCCTGCAGTCGATGGGAAATACGCATGTGAAAGTCCGGTAAGTGATGTACCGAGCGTGATCCAATTTATCTTGTGGAAACAGGGTTGGGCAAAGAGACGAAGTGAATTCTAGCAGCTCATTTGACTCTTCGCACTGGAGGCTATATGCAATGCGTTGCCTCTTTCTGGGGAGTTTTCACTTCTTTTTCATGTGATGAGAGTCTAAGGTTAAGCTTCTACCAGAAGTAAGTACTGTTGTACTCGTAGTTCTACTACAGATTCTCAAGACAGCCAGAGCCAGCCTGGAGTGAGTGGCTCCGGTTATATTTTCTCACGCCGAATCACAGCCACGCAATCTCGGACTTGCGAGTACGTCCTCGCTGATATGCGCAGGGACTATGCACCACCAAGTTTACCCCCTCTTTATTTCTCGTCTCCCTCGATCCTATCTATCTATCTCCACAATGCCCTAAACACCCCTCTCCGCAAAACTTCTAATCATCCCCTCACAACTTGCCTCGTACTCCCTTAACTCCACCTTCCCGCTACTCTCATCCAATACCGTATTTGCCTGCACAAAGACCTTCCTCGGTTGTTTACACCTCAACACCTGATCTCTTACTTTCTTTCCCCAATACTCTGGCTCTACCAAACACATGTCGTTGTATACCTTAACACCCGTCTCTACATCGGCAATGGATTTATAGATGTGTAATTTTTGAAGATAGGATTCGACGGCTTGACGGCCGACTGTGGGGATCAAGTGGCGTTTGAGGTTGATGGTTAGGTCTGAGAGGTCGGGCTGGGTGTGGGTGATGGTGCAGAATTCTTGGGGGGCGGAGAGAAAACACTGGAGGATGGAGAAGCGAGCTTGTGAGTGTGCTTGGCCCCATTTGGTGGAGCGAGGATCCCACTTTGGAAGGCGTTAGTTTTTGATGACTTGGGGAATTCGGTGGGGTGGTAACATACGATTTCTAGAGAGCAGACGCCCATTCTAGCCATGGATAACCAAGCGGCGTACAAAACGTCCCCCGCCTCATTATCCATATCAGGTGTTCCATCACCATATCCGAATATCTTTAGAACCTCAAAGTCACAACTGAGAGCCATCGCGATAGCCTCAGCTCTACATTCTTCATAACTTGATGCCACACTACCAAATACAGATCCCCATGTCTGCCCAGGTTTATACCAGGTCGTGACTGGCTTTCCAGTGAGTGGATTGACAGGTGGATTCTTGATGTCGAAATTGTAAACCCCTGGTTTGGTTTCTTGAAGTAGTTTGCCGGTTCCGTGACCTAGAAGTTCGTGAACTCCTACTTGAACCTCGAAGGCTGCATCGCGGTATTTGGAGAATACTTCCAGATCTTCATCTCGGATGAAGGGGATCTTTTCATTGGGGGCTTTGGCTGATAGTACGTTGCCCAATGAGACGTTCTTGAAACCTTCAGTCTGTCTGATGTCATCGTAGTTTGGCTGTTAAACTAGTCAGCGGTGTTGACCATCTGAATACCTCAAGGATTACCTACAATGTTGATACCTGCTGGAATCCCGGCGCCAGCAAATGTTAAAACTTCAAGACTGGTGAAATCTGGGCTCAAGAATTTGTCTTTCTCAAATTCTGCACCCCAGGGTAATTTGGGAATAAGGCTTTCGGCGGCATTGACAAGACCACCAAAGGCACGAGTGCGTTCAGCGTTTACCATGGCGGCAAACCCTAATGGTAATTGTAAGAAATACTGCCTAGAAAGTTGGATCTTGAAGATATACCTTGAAATTCAGCTCTTACACCCTGAGGATCTCTCAAAGTTTCAATGAATCCAATATTAGATTCCACTGAAGGTCCTTTATCTCTGATCCAATATCTCTGGGAATCCTTGAAGACTTGCGATGAACCTGTTTCAAACGATTTGGCATATGCTTCATACATATCCTTCTGTGTACCGTTTGCTGCATTCTCGGCAGCTTTCTTACAATTCTCAGCAACCAAAGCTAACTCCTTCGAGTAATCACCAAACACAATTTTCAATTTGCTGCCCTCCAATGGCCCTTTT
This sequence comes from Monilinia aucupariae, assembly GCA_002162555.1. Lineage (NCBI taxonomy): Eukaryota > Fungi > Ascomycota > Leotiomycetes > Helotiales > Sclerotiniaceae > Monilinia > Monilinia aucupariae. The sequence goes on from NGKF01000007.1 coordinate 398,188, forward strand.
TCGATGACGAATTCGGTTTCCTTACCAATATCACTTCCTTCAGAAGGGATACTTGTAACGGCTGAGGCGAGCAAAACTTCGAATATTCCTTCAGGGGTCTTTCTCAGTCTTGTATTTTCCTACTTAAAGTGTCAATGATAGGAACAGGCCGAACACAAACATTGTACTTACCACAAGTAACCCTTTGCTTTCCAAAAAGTCACCCACGGCAACAATATCAGATTTAGTGATATTAGTTGAATCAGGATAGTAATTAGTCAAATGCCCATCATCAGGGAAGCCAAGATGCATCAGTCCAGGGTCCCGAGTTGGGAAGATAGCTCCTTTAGTAGCTTCATAATGTTGCTTTGCCTTTGGAGAGAGCGCAGCTAAAGCATCGAAAACCTTCTCATCACATCTTGGAATAATCTTCGAATCTCCGAAGAACTTGTAATTTCCACAGTTGCCAAGGAACTATGAGATATGAGAAGTTAGACCTTTTCTTTTCTCAATCTCTTCCATGCATGTCCCGAGGAATCAGACAACGCACCTGGCCGCAGTACTCTAGGAAGAATTTCAAATCTTCATCACTAATGCCGGCTTTCTTTTGAGCGGAACTCCAATCACCATTAAAGGATTTGTAAAGCTCAATGATGAAATCATAGATATCTTCAGATTCTGGAGAGACTTGTCTCAATGTGATACGTGTTCCATGAACAGATGCTCTATGGAATCATGTCAGCTGACGTGTTTGTAAATTGCGTTCTCTGCTTCCGGCGAGAGATGAGGTTCCACGAGATATCGATGTCCAATACAGATGGATACTAGATTCGAGCTCTACCAATCTTGACAAGCAACAAGCAACAAGCAACAAGTGAACATACCTGCTTATATAATGAGCATATCGTTTCTCCTTATCTGACAAAGCCTCAAAATGCTTCTTAATTTCAAGCTGCACGATACTAGGCGGTGAATCCGCCAGGAAGTTCTTGAGCTCTTGGGCATTCATGGTGGAAAATTGACGTTGGCCTTTTTGTGGTTTATGAAGTGAAGATGGGATCACAGAACGTTGAGAGAAGGTGTTGTTGAGATGGCGGGGAAGGAAAGGACGATGAGGCTGACGTGGGGTGAAAGAATGAGCCAATAAATGGGCATACTTCAGACGCCCTGGCAAGCATTTGAACATTACGATTATTGGGTGAGACTCGAGGATTCACGCGACATATGATGGATGCTACTCTTCAAGAGAACCAACATGATTGACGGCTAATGATAGTAGATATTTTATACTCACACGGACCATATAAGGTTATGGAAAAGGGGCGGATAATAGACACATGTTGCGGTTTAAGCAGCCAACTCCTCAATGATCTATTGATCTATTTGGCACATATGTACGAGTATGGGTTGAACAATGGATACCTTCGTCAAGCAGGCGCGGAATGATGACTTGAGCAAGAAGTACCATACGACGACGAGGTCATCCGGTTATTCGTTTGGAAGATTGGGATGTCAGTTCTTGACTTGAGTCTCGACAATAAGGTGAGAATTCCATCTTTTCCAAGCGGATGAGTTCCAACGAAACATGCAATATGATAGACCGTTGTCTCATACCCCATACCTCACATCTCACACCTCACGCCTCATACCATCCATCAGTCGACCAAGTCCAACATCATATCCAGAGGGAAGACAGTTGTAGACGCAATTGACATACATATTATATCTATGTATATATAGTCAAATGATCTAATCGACTCGAACAGGATACCTTTAATTCACAATCAAAAGCCTTCCCATTTCGATTCCAATCATTTGAATGTTCTTGCTTGGAGTGAAGTTGGAGTGAAGAACAAATCCTAAGATTAAACCTCTTTACCACGTGATCTAGAAGAAAAGTTCCGGCCCTTCGGCTAGCGAATTTTTAGCGTCCACAACAATTTTGATTTTCGCGATCTTGACTTCTTACCTTGACGACGGCCAGTAAATCACACCTTTCCGCCATTTACGACATTCGACAAAATCGGCCAAGATGAGATACATTCATTCCGAGGAAACTCTGACCATCCCAGAGGGTGGTAAGTACAAAGATCTTCATTCTCGCACTGTTAAGATTGGGGGAAGGGAAAAATTGTAGCCAGAGTTGAGGGAATCGATGAAGCGCATTAAGAGAAAATTTCTGTAGATGAACCACGAATGCTGATTGATTTGTTTGAATAGTCAAGGTCGCTATCAAGTCCCGCCAAGTTACCGTTGAGGGACCAAGAGGTAATTTACAATTCCTACACCAATCGACAATCAACCCATTCGCAAATCTAATACATTCGCAATAGGCAAACTCCACAAGGATCTCAGCCATTTGGCAGTTAACTTCTCCCAACCAAAGAAGGATGTCATCAAGATCGAGCTTCACCACGGAGCCCGCAAGAACGTCGCTACTCTCCGAACCGTCCGTACTCTCATCAACAACTTGATCATCGGGGTTACCAAGGGTTTCAAATACAAGATGAGATATGTCTACGCACATTTCCCAATCAACGTCAACGTTGAGAAGGGACCAGAGGATATCCCAGTTGTTGAGATCAGGTATGATGATCCAAATGAGGGATCGATTGTGGCTCGAAAGGAGGAAATGCTGATATTTTGGGAATAGAAACTTCATCGGCGAGAAGATTGTCCGTAAGGTTCAAATGAGAGAAGGTGTTTCCGTCGAGCCATCAAAGAACGTTAAGGATGAGCTCCAATTGTCCGGTAACTCCCTTGAGGATGTTTCCCAATGCGCCGCCGATATCCAACAAATCTGCAGAGTACGAAACAAGGATATCCGAAAGGTTGGCATAAATTTCCTATCCATTATTGAAATGTTCTATACTGACAATAACGATAGTTTTTGGATGGTTTGTACGTCTCGGAGAAGGGTAATGTTGTTGAGGATGCATAAATGGAGGACATATGTGGTGGTCACCTTTTCTTACATTCATGATATGTATTGGGAGCATTAAAAGGGTTACTTTGCATATCATGTAGCAAGGTACTCGGAATGAACTTCTTGCGCAACAAACAACTATCTGCGATTCCAAACTGTTGAAACGAGCGATACTTCGGTGACTAGGATTGCATAATGGACAAGTTGGATGAAGGGTATGCCAGTGCAATGATTTGGGGAGAGCTTTCGAAAAATCAATGAACCAATTACGGACCCTCTCAGATGTCATGGCATTAAGTTCAGAAATCAAAATCTTGCATTATTGAAAATATCCGACCCTGTGCAGCAGGTAGGTAGGTTTATCTTTTTATTTACGTTCAGTAAATTTCTATACTCGCAAGCATGATCATTGAGATGTGATCATCTTCTATTATCATCTTCTATTACTCAAACAGGACCCTCGTCTATAGAGTATCTTTGTATACTCTCATCATCACGCCCTCCTCGCCCCTATTTTCAATACCCATTTCAATACCCATCCCCACCCATTCTCAACCTCCCCCAATCACCCATATCTTAACGGGATCTCAAAAGTAGACCTTATAGAAGTATTTCTTCCACTCTATTCGGTCAGTCTTGATCCCCATATCAAAAACAAATCCTCTACTCTTTATGGGTGGAGGAGAGGCACGATTCTTTTTTTCTTTTCTTTGAATATGTATAGGCTGTTTATTTTTTGGGGGCTTATACGAAGAGGATCGTGTTTACATTTCTTTGGGGAGGGGGAAGG
>NGKF01000007.1:405783-416554 GCA_002162555.1 Monilinia aucupariae
AGATATGTATATGGATATCGCAAGTAGAGAAGGATTGACTCCTGGAAAAAGAGTGTACAATCCCAAAGTCGAATGTATGTCCCGTCAAATCAGACTCTCCGATTGACGATTGACTATTGAATCTTGACCTAAGCCTTATTCCTTTCTTCCTTCCTCTCTCTTCCCACGGCAAGAGAAAGCAAAGATCTTCAGGTACTGGATATGAATCCTTCACATGCAGCCGCGACGTGAAGTAAAATCGAGCCAAAGATGCAGAGATGGCCCAATGCAAAGTCCCAAAATTGAGCACAAAACCCCACTATCAAGCACAGAAGGCTCCTCCTAATGGTACAGTCGATCAGCCCGTCTCCTCTGTCTCTCCCCACGAATATAAATACAATGATATGTACCTACCGAAGGATGACCAGAAATTCTTTATCGATATGATAAGATTTGAAGACGGCTTCTTATCTATGGAATGGAAGTGTTGTGTATGGTGGGTGGATGGGTGGATGGATGGATTTCTTTCGAGGAATGGAAGAGAAGAAGCAGAAGACGACGACGAAGACGAAGAGAGAAGTAGAGTGTGATTGACTACGAGTATATTGTCACATTCATTCTTCTTCTTCGGTTCTGGCAAAGAAAAAAGAAAAAAAGACGATGGCTGAACATTTTGGCATTTAAGCAAAATCATTGGGCTGGGGGAGTGAAGATGGAGTTTAGTTGACCGTTTTTCCCAACCACCCAAATTATGGAAATTTATGGATGTTTGGAATTATTATGGATTGAAGCGTCGACTGTGGTGTATGACGTGTGGTGTGTGTGATTAGTTATGGAGTCGGTGTTATGGGATGGGATCTCATTGGTGACTATTGGTAAATATTGGGTAAATCTTCGAGGGAATATATATCGACTACCAATCAAATAGTAGGAATCCTTCAGTCGTGTCGCGTGTTGTGTGTCGCGGGGCTGGTCAGTCAATCCGTCAATCCATCAAACAAGCGAGATTAGATAAGCGAGATTAGATAAGCGAGATTAGATAAGCATAACATCGCTGCTAATAACCTTATTTATCTCTGTCTCTGTCTCTGTCTCTCTCTCTCTCTGTCTCTCTCTGTCTCTCTCTGTCTCTGTTTCAACCTCACTGACGACATTCGCTACGATCAATATCGCATCAAAGCTTCATATCTTGATTCTTGGTTATCGATTCATCTCGTATAATCAAGTTAGCATGGTAATTATATCATTGAACTTGACTTTGCATGTGAATACATTATACGAGTATACATATTTTATTGTGCGCGGGTGGAGAATAATGTACATATTGTAGGTGAAGAATTAAGACTTGAGACTCAAGACTCAAGACTCAAGAGGTGCAAATTGAAAGCTCACCGAATAGAAATACCATACATACTCATCCTAGGATCTCGAATCTAGAATCTCTACTCTACTTCATACTTCATACTTCACACTTCACACCTCACACCTCACACCTCATCCTCAGTACCCAACTTATCCTTCCTGACCTTCCTAATCCACCCTTGGTCCCTTTGAATATCCCCACAAGATTGCATTGCACACCGATACATAGCCTCGTAGGTAGGTGTGGTGTGTTCTATGCACCACGAGTACGATCCTCGAGTATATCCCAGGAATATGTACAGGATGCTATACAGCACAGTACCTGCTTTTAACTTCTAAACCAATGTATATGCTTCTATTTTAAGATGTGGTGGTTTTACCTGTAGTTACTCGAGTACATACCATACGTACCATACATACCCGATATACGAAGTCTCAAAGACAAGACCACCCACTTCCCACCACCCACACCTCCAACCTTGAATCTTGAAGGCTCGATAGGTCAACTACTCCTGTAACTAATCACGCATCACCCATCACCGGTTAAACCAACCACCTTACACTTATCTGGGTATGTAGGTATGTGGTATATACCAGGTAGGTCGAACATGTAACCACGAGTACTAGTCTGCAAAATCCACGAATCTACGGGTAGTATAGAAGTACAGAAAGAAGTACAGAAGACTCCAGTACAAGCAATCTACTCAACACACCGTACTCAGTACTCGGCCTACAACCCCACGACTCCATGAGTATACTTGTAGGTTTCATATCCATATCCATATCCATATCCATATTTCGATGCAAGGTGCGGAATGCGGAATGCGGACGGGATGCGGGATGCGACTTTCCGTAGGTTTTTTGGGGGGAGATCATTATTTGAGTCGAATGGGAATTGGAATTGGGGTTGGTGAATGTATGTGTATATATATATGTTGTATGTATAGATGTGTATAGATGTATATAGATATATATAGTCTAGGATTATTATATCACTGGTAATTCGTGAATGGTAAATGGTAAATGGTAAATAGTGATTACTGAATGTGGATGGGTGAATATTGTGTTGTATTGTATGATAACTCGTGTTGTAACTTGTGTTGCGATGGCGATGGCGATGAGATGGAGATGAGATTGTGGATATGTTCTGCCACGTTTTGCCACGTCCGACGTCTGTTGATGGATGCGTGTGCTCGGCGATTTCGGGTATGAAATGTGGAGTGGATTGGGATGGTGGTTTTATGTGTATATGTAATTGTGTGTATGTGTGAGTGTGTGGGTGTGTAAAGAGTACTGCGGTTGTATATGAACTTTTAGACGAATTCTTTTGCATTGATGGGATTGATCGGATTGAAATAGATATACGAGGATTGATTCATGGGGAAAGTAAGTGTGCGTGCTTGCTTGTTTGCTTGTTTACTTGTTTACTTGTTTACTTGCTTGCTCCCTTGCATCTGTCACTTGTAAGAGATTCTGCAGATATACTCAGTGCTCATTTGAGAGTACGAGTCAAGAGGCATCCCCTCGTGCAACCCCAAGTCTTGAGGATGCTGCACTGTGCTATACGGGATATATCTGAGTATACTCGAGTAGTATAGTACAATCCTCGTACTTCTTAGGGATGAAAAGGAGAAAGATATCCCAAATTTAAGATAGGACTCGAGCAGAGTATTTCCACATTCCATATACTCGAATATTTACAAGTACACCAGGTATGAGAGTAATCCGGGTGATTGCGATGGGACAGCCTAAATAATCATTCCCATTCCTATTTCCATACCCACTCGAGTATATCTACGTTACTCGTGAGATGGATGGCTGGCTAGCTATGTTATGGCATCGCCAAAGACCTCTCTCTACTCCATGTTAAAGCTAGCATGAATATCGGATCCAGAAATTAGAATACTAGTAGAAGAAGATGCGATGAGCACCAATGCGACGAAGATCGCGTGAAGGTTGAAGGATATATACGAGTAACATTCGCATATTTTCTAATACTGTATGCAAACGCAAGATGGATTTGCAAATCAAGCCTGACTCCCTCATTTCTGTATCTTCTTGCTTCTACTTCTACTTCTACTTCTACTTCTACTTCTACTCTTGCGCGGACGTAGGTGCGGGTTCTTTTGGGGCATTCTTCCCCTTTTTGGGTATCGCTACCCCGATTTAAATTGGTTATACTTTTACAATTGCTGCTCAACTTCTCTTGGCAGATATAAGCTGGAAGTTCATATACTACACACCTCCAGAGTCTTCACGAGAACGTAATCCTAACCCTGAATTCAAGAGATATGACTACTCATACGAATCGATCGGCTAACCAGCTTCACCACATACCTTCTCAAAAGCGTCAAAATACTGACTTGGTATGTCTTCCTCTATAGACCCCTATATTCCATATTGATTTAGTCTAAGCGAGGGTCATCATCCATTGTGTTCTAAACCCATTACAAGTTACGGCTTGAACCATCATAGCGGACCGTTTTGTTTTTTTATCCTTCTTGTACTGAGTTCATACTAACGATCTTCTTTATTCACTTTCGAAAGGTTAAAGTTTCAAGCTCCCTTTCTTAGATCACTCTCGAATGAAGGTTCATTGTGCTTTTGTTCAAGATTAGCTATTCCTTCATCTCTTTTTGAATCAATTGCAGGGAGACTCTTTATACGATCATTAGAAGTCAGGCGTTTGTAGTTATTGTTTTCATCTTTTGAAGAGAAGACTTCAGCATAGTGTTAAAGTCTAGATTCTATAGATCTCTCCATTCATGGTCCTGAAGGAAGTTCAAATTGTACAAAGTGAGAGATAGATAGTTATGTCTCTCGTCTTGAATCATCTGGATGGGAGCTCTTCATTCTTTCATCATAAGTTAGATGTTCATCATGCCCTTCTCTCATAGTTATCAGCCCATCACCATTACGATCACTTTTCAAGTGGAATATCATTCTGGTGAATATAATAATAAGCCCTTAGTTGCTATTCCTACCGCTTCCCAATCATGAAGCACATCAGTCATTCTATTGAGCTGTAGTTAAGTGTTGCCCCTAGTCTTCCTGCCATCTTCGCACAAATAACATAAAAGAATTTCAAGGCAAATATTTTCTTCAGCTTTCAATCTAGATCCGACAAATTTTTTTCCCCGACAACCTTTCTCCTCCGTGCTTTCTCATCTTTCTTGTATCTTATCCTCATAATACCCTTTCCAATAACTCTCCTACGCTATCCACCCGCCGTTGAAATGTCTGGCGCAGGTAACTCTCCTTCCGACGTTCAGGGCTTGGGGCTCACTACCAACCCAGGAAGTGGGCGTGCTACTCCCCGAATTGGGGGCGGCAACCCATTTGCCAGCGGAGCAGGACTTGGCATCAATAATCCTAGGGTCAGAGGACAAATGAATCCAGACATGCTACAGCAACAGCAGATGCAGCATCATATGCGACAGCAGCAGATGCAACAACAACTACACCTACACCAACAGCAGCAGCAGCAGCAGGCTCGCAACCAACAAATGCAAATGCAAGATGCTGGTCCCTCCCACCAAAGTCCGTTTTCGCTGGAGCTACACGGAATGTCTGCGGATCCAGCGCTGCAGCACCGATTCTCTACTGGCGAAGTTGTCAACCCTACATCCTATCGCATCCAGCAAGGGATGCCACATCCTTTCCCCCCTCACACTCAAGCCGGCGCTCAAAACCAAGGCAGGGAAAAAGCACAGACCGAAGGAGTGGGAGAAGGAGAAGGAGAAGAAGAAGAAGAAGAAGCCTACGAAACCAACACCTTCTTCCTCGAGATCAGCTCCCCCCTCAGCATCATCGGCGACAGCAACATCGTGACCATCCACCCGGCCTCCCAAGTCCAGAACATCGCCGACGCCGTGCTCAAGGCCCTGGCCTCCATCAGCGAAGGCCAACGCGGTCTCCCCATGGGCGACCCCGAGGGCAACCCTCGCGGGATCCGCGTGGGGATCGTCGCCGCGGTCACCATCAAGGGTCAGCATAATGTCGTGGGCGAGGAGGCCGCGAGGGCCTGGACGATGAAGATTAAGGGTGATGCGTTCGCGGCGCAAGCCCAGAGGGTTCTTCAATCGCAGACTCAGCAGGCGAATGCGAATGCGCATGCGAATGCAAAAGTTCCGGCAAACTCAAACCCTAATCCAAATCCAAATCCAAATGTACACGCGAGGAATAACATGCAGTATACGCATGCACAGGCACAAGGAAACCAGGGACAGACAAATCAAGGACACCAAGGACACCAAGGCCAACCGCAAGGAATAGACACGACGCAAGCACAGACGCAAGCGTGGAGACAAACACTCGCACAGATGCAGGTACAGACACAGGCACAGGCACAGAAACTACAAGCTCAAATCCAAACTCAAGCTCAAGCTCAAGCTCAAGCTCAAGCTCAAGCTCAAGCTCAAGCTCAAGCTCAAGCTCAAGCTCAAGCTCAAGCTCAAGCTCAAGCTCAAGTTCAAGTTCAAGCTCAAGTTCAAGCTCAACAGCAAACTCAAGCCCAACAGCAAACAAAGCTAGCTCGCCTCCAACCCAAGGATGGAAAGAGAGCGAGGGAACCTAGTATTAGCACTGGGACTAGTGCTAGTGCTAGTGCCTGTACGGGCAAGAATGCTGATGAGCTGAATTGTAAGAAGGTGAAGATTGATGGATAGGTGGATGGATGGGGAATATTGGTGTGATGTGATGTGAAGTGATTTTATATGATGCGATATGATACGATATGTGGATTTTTCTTGAGCGAGGGTGTTGATGTTCATGTTCATGTTCATGTTCATGTACTCGAGTGTTCATGTAAATATTGGCGTTAATGATAATGATAATGATGATCGAGCGGAGTGGAGTGGAGCGGAGTGGAGCAATCTAGATCTAGATCTGAATACACATACATACCCATACTCATACAAAATCAAGTATTCAACTCCCGATTTTCCATTTAAATTATATATACTATGCCATGCTAGAGATAAAAACCCCCTATTCTCTCTATCCTCAATCAGAATTAATTCTACCAGTACGAGGTTCAGCGCTGGGAAATGTAAAGAAAATCCGTGTGAACGAATGGTGATGTATCAAACTACTCGTCCTCAAGCACTCGTCTTTGTATTATCAACATACCCACTTGCCCACTCGTACTTCGATTTTGCATCCATCGTACGAGTGGTGTGCAGAGAATTCGAGAGTAAAGTGAAGATATTCGCCACACAACACAGGTGCAGATAAAAACTCACGATTTCGCACTTGTGGATCAAACTTCGTTTATTAACTGGCCTTGGTTGGGGCCCCTATTGTGCAGAGGTTTCTTTCCTTGAAAGGATTACTGCTTGATACAGGTAATGACGTCTTTTTTTTCCGTCCCTAAATCAACCATCTTCCCCACGGTGCGTGCCAGAAGTAAATCATTTGTGATTCCATATGATCACATCGCTACGTGATATCAAGCCGTTCCATCTCAGACTCCTCCCAAAAACAGCTTCCCCTAAATCCATGAAATTCAAAGCAGAAAGTTCCCATACCCCGCCTGTGGGAGAAGGTCCCGGAGATATCTTCATTTGTACTGCATGTCTTGTCGGTGAAGATCCTTAACCCATCGAGGTAGCTTTCGGTCTCGCTCAAATAGGAATCCACAATTATTGCAGAGAGTCTGGAGATTGTTAGTACTGCATGTGATTGGAGAATGAGGTAAACCTACTCTTGGTCCAGATGGTCCATCTCTGACACACCAAACTGATGTGCCATGGACCTTACAGTGAGAGCATCTCCAACTGTTCCGCTCAAACTCAGTAAGACTGCCACCTCCACCATACCCAGTAATACCACCAGTATCCGGGGTTCCCCTTCCACCCGGTGTTCCAGACCTCCCCAATGGACTGAGACTTCTGAAACGCCTCTTCTTCTTGCTTCTCTCGCCACGTCCCATGCGTTCTTCGGCTGGAGGCTCATCAAAGTAACCTCTGTTTTCACCGGGTGTTGGAAGACCACCGGCCATCCCAGAATTTGAAGAGAATCTAGCTGTCTCTCGTCGCATTCGCCTAATTTGTCTCTCTCTGTCACCTTCCCTCTTCTCAATTTCCTCTTTCGACAAGACCTCGACCTTTGGCTCCCACTCATCTGCTAGGTGCTCGTTATCATATCTCCATCCAGCATCCTTGCCATGTGCAGCATCGTTGGGTATTTCTCCGCCATAACCACCAACCAAACCACCACTTTCACATGCTTCTTTTTTCAGTCTCAAAACTGCTTCGTAGATGGCATGTGTCATGGCCGAGACCCATTCACCAGACAAACCAAGATCTGCACAAGTTTGCTTTGAGAATATTTCCGCCGTTCCTGGTGGGTGTAATAGTGACCATTCGAACCTGTCTGTATAGAGATGATTCGAGAGATTGATGTTTAGGTTAATGATGCATCGGTACATGTCATCAGGGTTATACTCATCGGACTCAGGTGGTATTGAGGTAGCTGTGGCGGTGATGTCTTGGGATAGGGCAGTGAGAGCTTTAGCAGGGGTTGAAAAGCCATTGGGTTGACCGATGGCTTTTAGCATTGGAGTGGCATTTCCACTCGCAGCGGGCGTGCTCGAAACGTCTCGAGATGATGGTCCTTGTTTTATGGCGGTTACCGTGCCATTCGCCGTTGCAGTCTGTTGCGAGTGAAAGAGTGGATGAAGAGCCACACCTGCATATTCTTCAAGCTGTGTACGGATTTGCTTGCTGATTTCTGCTATCATCTGTGCTCTATTTGGTAAGTCCAGATCTTGTACCATGGTCTGGGCGAATTGATCTGTGGTCATCAACGTCTCGTGTAAATTCCACAGAAATACATCCTTCAAGCGATATGGCACAGTCATCTCTTGTGGTTTGTATACCGGAAGGGAGGTATCAATCGTAGGGTAAACTGGAATGTTTACAGGAACTGGCAAAGGCGCAGCGGGGATGAAGGAGGGAATATCTAGGTCGATTCGAATCGGGATCAAAGTCAATGGTAATGAGATTTGTGCGTAGTTTTGCATGTCTGTTCTCCCTGCTCTCCCTTTGCTCATCCAATCTCTCCAAATGCCCTGAACTTCTACGGGCGCAGTAGCTTCTCTGCCAACCTTCTCCGCGGGGTCTTGTTTTGCCTGGCCAGTATCTTCTCTCCGCAAACTCCTTAGACCTGTAGGCCTCCTCTTATTTTCATCATCATCATCCTCTTCATAGTCGTATCCATCCTCCGCATAATTTATTGCCGTGGTTCCTCTTTTCGTGGTTCGGCCAAGTGGTGCCGCGACAGCTGTTGCTGGTTGTATGACTGGTGTAAGCAGCGAATTGGCATAGGTGCGCAATCGCGGCGCATAACTCGAAATGAAAGATTGGGGAGGATTGCGAGTCGTCATTTTGATATTGGATTCTCAAATATTGTACGTATCGATTTGATCAATCAACCCTTGGGGCATGCGAAAGAACGATATGAATCTTGCAAATTGCCCAAAAGCCTCCTCAAAAAAGCGGCAAAACTATGCGATCATAACCATGGGAGTTGCGCAGTCTCTCGGTATTGTGTTATATCTCGACAAATTGTTGGTTAAATTTCCAATTTCAGTACGCGTCTGCAGATGGACGCGAGAACATTATTGTCGGTTTGCGAACATCAAGGAACTTTGGAACCTTGGAACTTTGGAACTTTGGAACTTTGGAACTTTGGAACTTTGAACCACATGCAGCACTTGGGACTTTCAATCTAAAGTGCCACTAGTCCTATAATGGTTAGCGAGGGAGGATGGTGTAGTTTGTCCTCCTCCCCATCTTTCAGAGGGAAACATCAAATTATGGAGATTCATTCGTGAATTGTAATTTATGTCTTTATCATCCTCGCTCTCATCTGGTCGCGATAGATCTCGCTGGAAGGAGATTGGTAATGTGCATCTTCCGGAGGGCGTTTAGCCATCTTCCCAAGCAAAAGGAGGGGACCAGAGAGGAATGAATCACCAGCCATCTGGAACGATATTTGAGATGTTCGACCAACTTCGATTTCTATCTCTACATGAAAGCAAACCTGCGTATCTTGGGGAACTAGGAAACAGTTCGCAGACCTTAATCACTTCCTTCCAACGCCATGAGCCTCGAGAATATGGCATTGATACACACCCAGCCGAGTGGTTGAACTTACTTGAAGTTACCGACCCTCAACTGTATCATCAACTGCTGATATCTGGAGCACCTCGGAGAAAACAAAAGTCGTCAAAAGGGATTTGGTCAAAGGGAAACATGACCTATCACGTTAACATACTTTTACCCGACAAATTCGGAACCCCATTTTCTTTTATCAGTTATGCACTGTCACCAAGAGAAACTTCGAGCTTGATTGGCGGACACCGGTCTATCTATATTCGAAGCTGTTTTTGACTCTTGAAGCAGTACAAGTAAGTAAGTATTAACAAAGTGTGTTCACCAGATTGTAAAACTCTGATTGCCAATCAATTTAGGAACTCATCAACGGATTTTCATTTTACCACTCACAAACAAGTATCTATATCCAAGGGGTTCAGAATCAAATATATTATCAACACAAATATCACCATTGAGGTCTTGCCAATTCTCACAGCAGCTCAAGAGGTAGAAAAGGACGGGAAATACAAGTAGCAATGGATTGAAGATATCAAGAGTGATGAATATCCAGATCTGAAGATTTTTCGAGGCCCGAAAACACTGATGCAGCGGGAGTTAAAGGTGCGTTTTTGACTTCTCATGGATGAGGCAAGTTTGCGCAAAGTGAAGGGTTTTAATTGAAACTGATCTCCAAATCCTTGAATCAAACTAAGGGATAGGAAAGGAAAGGAAAGGAAAGGAAAAGAAAAAAAAGGAAAAGAAAAGAAAAAAAGTAGTATTAATTCTCTTTTCTTTTTTATCATTTCATTTTAATATTTCGAAAATATTATTTTGTTTGCTTTACTTTGCTTTTCTCTACTCTACTCTATTTTACTCTACTCTACTCTACTCTGCTCTACTATACTCTTGCGGTATAAACAGCATAGAATATCAAGTGTAAACAAGCTCAAAGATCCAAGAAAGAAACCTTTACTCTTACTACAAGAGCATCTGCAACAGTATCGGGAAGCGTCATGTAAAGTAAGGTTATATAAACTTAAGTAATGTTTTTCATTGGCTTTTCAATGGGGAGGTGAATTACCATCATCATCAATCTATCATCTATGAATACAAAGATATCAAACTCAAATCGAATGTATATCCATCATATCCATCTACCAAACATAGAGAACCCACAAAATACACAAAGGGCTAAGCTAGCCCTTCTCGGTGTAGTGTTTACTTTACAGCTTTGGAATGCGCGTGGGTTGTAGAGCAGTGGATGAGTGGTATAAGTATAGTGGTATGATTTATTATCTTGGGGGGGTTTTTCGCCTTTCTTGTTTTTTTTT
>NGKF01000007.1:424606-436967 GCA_002162555.1 Monilinia aucupariae
TGCACCACCCTGTTAAACTGGCTCATAGGAGAATTCCCTACCAAATTGAATCTGATTCACGCACCTCTTCCTCCACTTACCGGCCGGTCGGATTACAACGAGCGAAACCCAAGCCAGCATCCCCACCTCCTCCATGGCACCACACTCGCCGCCATCGACGCCCTAGCCCTCAACACCGAAAACTACCAGGAAAGTCGCTTGCACGGTCGTGATCGCGAAGCGTCACATCCCTGGCTCGAGGAAGCTCCCAAAGACGGCATGAATCCCGACCGCGAGCCATACCCGGGTCCCGTCGCCTGGATGGGTGGGGAGCATGATTCGGTCGAGCATCCCAATGCAACCATGTACCAATCCCGTGCACAACTCGCTGATGCCTTGGAAGAACGCACTGGCGAACGATGGGAAATGCACCATGAGGTTGATGCGAATCGCGAAGAGGGCATACGGAGAATGCTGGAGGGACGTAGATTGGAGGACGTCTCTCCCTCGATTGGACGTCTGCTCATGGCTCAAAGGGAAAATATTGGTTGCGTCGATCATGACAATGTTGATGCGCTATTTCCGGGGCCCGCGAGGAACGAGAAGGAGTTTGAGAAGCAGGATGATGATTGGTGGCGAGCTGAAATCGCAAGCGCGACGATCAGGGAACTGGAGGCGAGGTTGTCCGATGGTGATCTTCAGACTGCCGGGGATGCGATGGCTAAGTTGTTGAGGATTGAGACGGAGAATGGCGCGGGTAAACGGTATTGGCCTGAGGGGGCGACCAATCCTTTTGGGGGTGGAGAGAGAGTCCAACAGCCGGTTGAGAAGGATATTAGTCCAGGGGCTGACAGTTCTCCAAATCACAGATTTCCAGAGGGATATCGTTTTACGGAAGGATATCGCGGTCCGGGGTACCGAGAGGGACAGGGATAGGGCCCAAAAGCACCGAGAAGGAGTTCACCAAGGGAGTATCGGCCGCAACACGCTCCTTAAAGAATACTTATAATATCGATTGTGATAGTCCGCAGGGTACCGATGAAGATGAACTTGAAAGGGTTAGAAATGAGGTTGCGTTGGAAGAGAGCAGAGGTGTTAATTCTTGAGGAGCAAGGTAAGGGATGATGCAGAGGACTCAAAGGGAGGAGAAAAAGGCAAAGGAGGTAACAAACTTGAAGTTTCATCTCGTAAGTAGTCCGTTTATAAACTATCCTATTAAGTGAGTAGATGACATAGATATAACTCGCTTAGAAAATAAACGTAGAATACTTTACGAGTAGTTATTATGGAGTAAAAGGATACATAAACAATTACTTATCTTACATCCATCAAAATCAAAATATCCATAATAAGAACTACTTTTGTTAAGAGTTTATCATTTTTGTCAAGGAGAAGTATTAAAACTATTTGTTGAAATCACATGTACAAGGCAGGGCATAGGGCTCGCTTATGCAACCGGCTTGGAGGTTTTGACGAGTAAAGCCATTTTATCGTATCCTTTGCAAGAGAAGGATCCAATCCGATCGCTGTATTTGTTTTGTGCCGGCTTGAGAGTATCAGTCAACTTCTTGAGTATGATATCGCTTCATAGGTCCGTATCCTCCAACATGCAACGGTTGAAGTAGATAAGGGTATTGCGATGGTAGAAAAAGGGGGTCGATTTCTTTTCTAAACACAGAAAGGAATCACATATTTTGTAATATGAGATTGAAAGAAGGAAGAGGCTTATGGTAAAGTGAAATTGATGCCTTGATTTTGAATTTCCTGAGCCATTTCCTGAGCCATTTCTTTCAACAATCTCGTTGTTGCAGGATATGCGGTGAATGTTAATCGTAAGATCCATAGTATTCAAATATTCTGACTGTTGCTGATAGCGTAGGCTTCAGGCTATCTTAATCCTTCGGTTATGAAGCAAATAAATCATGGCCGAAAGGGGATGTAGTTTATTTCTTTCAAAATCATGGATCAGAAGGGTCGTATTACCATTACAATGGAAAAACATTTATTTCTACTTTTGAGGGTCCAGACTCTTTCGGCGATTGGGTTGACATTAAAGCTTAGACTGGATGATTCTTTGTTCCAGATTGATCATTATAGGTGCTGGCCCACCACTGGCCGAAGGCGTTGCCGATGGGGTTTTCAGTAAGTTATCTCCGCGAATGAAAACTATACAACTAATTTTTCAGAATAGGTTGGGCAGCATTGAGATGGGGGGATTGGAAGATGAATATCTATGCAGGCGTCGCTTATAGTACAACTTTAAATGGGTTGCCATATATGATGGTGGTCTCTCCTTGGTTTTACACGAATCGTCTAGGTTATGACAAAAACTGGCTTTGGTCATCAGATGAGCTGTGGTTCGACAGATGGCAAGAAGAATGGTCTTTTCAACCAGAATGGGTTGAGATATTAACATGAAATGATTGGGGTGAATTTAGGTTGCCATAGAATGATCTAAATTGAAGTTTTTTTCTACTGCCTGCGTTGTGTAGCTCACTATATTGTCCCCTTGGTTAAACAGCCTTCCGGATACCCTCCAACAGCCACAACCATATGATATATTTGCAAATACTGGCACTGTCTCCTAATCTATCTTTTAAGTCACATCGCTTTCACTTGACGGAAACTAATATCTCGGAAGGATGAAAAACAGTTCGATTTGTTTAACAAAACAAATGGGAAAGCTCCTTTGAAAGTAAGTAAATCACATTTTCACTTTATTTGAAATACTAAAAGTAACTCACGTATACTTCTAGTTTGTTGAAGGAACGAAACACGATTTCTGGGGTGCATCCCTTCCTTTTTAATCGACACATATACGACTGGCTCAGAGACGGTAGCCGAAAGTCTTTATGCCTAGTAACGGCTGTTAGTGACGATGCAACGGCCAATACTGCTAGCCAATTGCAAATTGGGTTCGAACCAAAAGACGTTGTCGAGGATACAATTTTCTCCAGCGCCTTGCTTGATGAAGATGCATATTGGACGATCACCATTGGGGGACATATTTTGATCGATACTGGCACACTACCAGAATGGAAATCTCGTCCGCAAACTGGTGGAGGCGGTCTATGGCATGGCAGCTTTCCAATGAGCGGCGTTACCGGATTGGTTCAAGTTTGTCTTACGCGTCCTGAAAATCATTCCGGCTTCACTCTTTGTGTTGACGCTGGAACTAGTAGGCAATTCAAGGGAAATGAGGGATTTGAAACGCCTGCTAATTATTTCTTAAGCTACAAACGATTGTTCAAGAACAAAAGGTGGTTCTCAAGTAGTGCCTCTTCATACGATGACGCCAATGCAGCTGGGTCACTCACATTTGCTTCGGTGGATAACCCGGATCCGTTCCAGTCAAGCATAGTATAAAAGGCCGGCGTTAGTATCTTATTTGACACTCTTGACGAGTCAGATTTCTATCTTCATCTAGATTTAATCGGTTTTCCTGTAGTCTGGGGCGATATCGATTGCACTCCTGTATCGAGTGAATCTGCTTTAGGAGATGATGTAGATGCACTCGGATCTATCAATGTTGCAGTGTCTGTACGTATCCCAAATTCGTTACTTTCACCCCCCCTAACTATAGTCTATTTCAGGCTGGGACAACTAACATGACGCGTTTAGTTTCTATTCTATTCAACATTTGAAAGAAATCTGAGCGGCTAGACATCAACAGTCCGAAGTCTACCATCGAGATTTTCCTTTCAAACGCATTCATAATGGGAATCTGTCTACGATTGTACAACCCACCGCATGCTTCGAGCCAATGCTCCATTAGATGCATAGAACTGGGTGGGAAATGGAACGTACCATGGCATATATCACGAACTTCACTTCATACACAATGATAATTTCATTGGATACAAAATTTTTCAAGATGGCTCTTCTAATTTTTCATGGCTGGCCAACAGGTTTTCATGTTAGATTAACGGCCAATACGTTGATATTCCGTCAAAATTGCCACAGTCGTAACTATCAACAGAGCTCCATTTGCAATACCATCTTAATGAATGCGGAAATACTGCCGAAGCGTTTCCGCAAAGCTTTGCTCTTGAGGGAGACCACTCAATCTCAAGTTTTGTGCTTTCTGGCATCGGGCGACGGCACCGAGAGTGTGAGGGTGAAACTGAAAGCGTAGAATGCAAGAGACGGATGGGCGACATAGCTGTCAGAGACAATGTAGAAAAATCTTGACTTGCAAATGACTTACCCACAAGTCTTCTCAGGCAATTGACAGACCTTCATGGTCGACGCGAGGACAAGCGAACGCAACCATCATTAGCAACCTTAATTTTATAGATGCTCTGAAAAATGTACCTACTCATGCAGCCAAAAAGTCTGCAACCCGGGAATTAGTGAAATCGGGTATCCATTTTATAATTGGTCATTCTATAGTACATGCCAGTTTACTCGAGTTGTGAACTTTCCGGCAGCACGAGTATTGTAACACAAGTGTTATCAGAGCTACAGGATATAATCAAAAGTATTTTTAGGATTCATCAATAAAATTTATAAAACTAAGATATTTTAAATGTTTTATTTACCATAAATGGAGTATATGAATAACCCTACTAGCTGTATACACTCGATTGTAGAGTAAAAAGAAGCGGCACTAATCGACGTGCCGATCGGTTACAATCGTAACACCTACTCGATTTTTCTCTCTCTTTCGAAACTTTACTTTAATCGCGCATCTAGATAATCTTTCAGATCAATAGGTTCTTTATTCTCTATTCTGTTCTTTTTTCTATAACGTAAGATTAGTGGTTCAAGTGTTGATATTGATTCGATTGGCGTATTTTAGTATTATATGTGTGATGTAGACGTTCATTAGTAGAGTATAATCTATCGTATTGGCCGACGTGACCAAGTGACTTCCTTTTGTTCTCTTTGCATGGCGATATATTCTCCGTCGATCTACGGGAGTTTTCTTCTCCTTTGAGTTGGGTAGAGATATAAAAGATACTTATTTTTGAATTCGGTGTAGAAACTTTCTCTTTCTCTTTCACTCTCTCTTTGACTTTTATAAGTCGGGGAAAAAGACTACTAATTAGATAGCTACAATATCTAGTTCAAAGTCTCTCCTCGTAATTTTGTATACACTAGACGCTGTTGCATTGATCTCATCTCAATCCTCGAATAATCAGTGAAGAGACCGTCTATTAGTGATCCTCCTATAATGAGCATCGAAGCGAGTTTTCAAGCCCTAGGTATACACAAGAACATGACGCACACCCTCTATTATCAAGCAACGCGCCTTCAAATTCTCGCCGACCCTTCTCCCTTTCTTCTCACCCTCAACATTTAACTCAAAAGTTAACAAAACAACCACTCTACGTCCTTTAAACTTTTATATTTTAACTTTTCGAAAAGCATTTTATCCTTTCTTAGCCTCAACAAAAATTGTACCTTTGATTCTTCCCTATTGATTATATCTTAATACAAAAAGCTACTACGAAGTATTGCCAGCTCTCTACTCTAATACCCCCCCAGCTTGCCCTCAAGGTTATTCAAAAGAAAAAAACTACTTCAATATTCCTTGCGTTGGTGCTCATCAAAATGTAACTCTGATATTCTCTGATTATTATTTATAAATCCCTTTCACCCCAATTTCCAACTCATTATCTAGAACCTCTGTTCGCCCCTTTAAACGCGATTGGCCGAGGGAGGAGAGAATCTTAGGGATTGTGTAATATGGATAATGTTGCGGTTTGGTTATATATGGATAGAGGGGAGTGAAATTTGAAAAAAGGATCTGGGTATACGAGTAAGAGGTGAGAGAGTATATTTGAAGAAGGGATTGAAGGGGCTTCCAAAATAGACTAGGAGGAATAAGATTGGTGGAGGATATTTTGAAAGAGTTTTGTTTTCTGACTAAATGATTGAAGGACGTTGTTTATGAAAATTTGAGGAGGAGGGTATTTTGATGGGTGGTTAGGGTTGGTAGAAAGGAAATGGTTTGTAAGAGAATTGTTGCAAGAGGATCGATAGGTTATTTTAGAATCAAAGTAGATTATAAGGAAAGGATGAGTGGATTTCTTGAGGGTGTAGCCTTAGAAGTATTCGCGCAGCTAGAAAGTCCACAACTCGAAACAAGTGAAATTGGGTATCAATTTTGTAATTGATAGTTTTATGACATGTGCCAGTTTACTCGAACTGCGGACTTTCTGGTGGCACGAGTATATTGTGGAAAAAGAAGGAGACTCCTTTCTATGTATAGAGTTAATTTGGAGATTCGCTAAAAGTATGGTGATTAACCGCACTGGTTCATTCAATCACTTGGAAATATAAATACGAGATCGAGTTATTCTTCCATATCTTGATATTGTAGAACCTTCCCGTCTTATACTCTTGGAAGGATATAGGCGTGGAAGGCTTGCTTGCTTGCGACGATAAAGATAGATGCAGTGTAGGTGTAGACCTAGGCCATTTGGATTTCGATATCACGTCTTTGCATGATTTCGTCAGAACAGAGTATACATTCGAGTCATCACACACAATATGATTCCGAAAGCCCCAAGCCTGATTGATGACTGCAAACCTATCACCTCTAAATAAATAGACAGAGAAATTTAACCCGAATCCCCAATCCCCAATCCTTTAGCCCCCCTCAGTTGAATATATTCACCGACTTCCTGCTGTAACCCACCATATTAGTTCCGTTCCACCACCCGGCAAACAAAATAACATCATTACACGAACTCCCTCCCAAACTCGTGTTGTTCAACCACGCCGGTTCCCAATAATGAACGCCCCTCCCCAATCCATAAGGCACCTCCTTCACAATATTGATAACCTTCTCAATCCACGTCAACTGTCCATCAACCGAATATGGAATACTAGGCTCGCTGCTCTTGGGGATCGGCGAGAACTTTCCGTCACAGATGGCCGGGTAATCCGTCTCGACAATTTGAATTGGCTTGCGATACTTTTCGGCCATGAAGGCGAGACTGTTGCGCAGCGCCTCAAATGTAGCTCCGGTGCCGTAGTACGGGTAGAAGGAGAAGCCAAATACATCCCAGGCAGACTCTGACACGTTGTTGGCGGTGAGAGCTGCGAACCATCGAGATTGGATCGTGAGGTCCCAGCCGTTATCGATGTGGATCATGACTTGAGGCTTTGTGACTCCGGCGGCAACGGCATCATCGACACCGTCGCGAGCCGATTGGTAGAGCTTGGCAAAACCGGCGAAGGTTTTGTACATTTCGGAGTCGGGCTTGACATTGAGATCTGATTTACCGGTTGGCCATAGCATGCCGTTACGGATCTCGTTACCGAGAGAGATGATGTCGAGTGTGATGCCGGCATCTTTGTATGATACCAATGAATCCTTCACATACTTTCTCAACGTTTCACCCAGAGCCTTGGGCTCCTTGGACCATGCCGCGGGGGAAATTTGCCGTCCTGGATCGCCGAATTCGTCTGAGAAATGATAGTTGATGTAGATCTTGAAGCCTTGATCTTGCATTCTTTTGGCAAGTTTCAGGTTATAATCATGGTTGTAATTCCCGCGCCCCGGGTTCACGAATTCACGAATTCGAACAGTGTTCATCCCACCATCTGCGAGGATCGCTTCGACTGGACGAGTGGTATTTTGTTTAGCGCTATCCTGGAAAACAAAGCCATCTTTTTCGAGCATGGGAAGGGAAGAGAGATCATGTCCTTTGTAGAAGAATGAAGAAGAAGAGTCATCGCTGTGAAGATTGTTAGTAAGTTGTGGACCTTATCGAGGCAGGAACTTGATTTCTTTCTTACTCTGATGCACATTCTCCTTGTGCCAAGATCAATGGCAAGGCCGTAGCCAAAAAAGCCCAGAACTTCATTATTTTTGTCATCGATTTTCTTTTGAACTTTTGAAGATTTGAAAACACCACTTGAAGCACTAGGCTGGGGAAGAAATCAGGTAGGTATGATTTTATTGAAATCCAGAATGAATTAGCCATGACCTCGCTATATATATGTCATGCCACCCCGTCCCCAAGAGATTAATGTTAGAAAGCAACACCCTTCAATCATGGCGTGGCCAGGGAGAGCCCCAGGATCCCAAAACCTTGCTCAATAGATCTTCCTTCTACCATAGCCACGGCATGTCACGATGAGGATTCGATAATCTCCCCCAAGCTTTCTGTATTCCAGGTCAGTCATGGGGGTGAGATATCTCGCTTCCCCGGAAAACCCATTTTGGTCTGATATGCTGGCTAGCCCCCGCTGCTATGTACGCAAGCTGAGGGGCATACATTGACTGCTACTCCACACATACATATCATTAATTGCTACTTCATATGCGCCAATGCATGAACAGAAACTAAGTTTTTCAGTAGTATTATATGAAGGTTATGATACTCATGCTGCACAAAGTCCTCAATTCGGGAACAAGCGAAATTGGGCATCCCTCTTGCCGTTTGACCATTCTATGGTGCATGTCAATTTTACCTGAACCGCGGGCTTTCTGGCGGCACGAGTACCCTACAAAAAAGCAAAACAATATGCGGATATCTTGGGAAATTGGGTGTTATTTCTGGCATATTCGAAAGGATATGCATATAATGGAGCCTTGATGGAACCCTCTCCTCTCTCCCAAGAATAGCTTAAATACTGGAGACTGTTAACCTTATTTGATTGAAATCCGACTAGATGTCACCCTCGATTGACTAAACCAAGAGGTCCTAGTCATTCAGATCAGTCTAATTGTCGTTTTGTAAACTAGAGCCCTCAATCAATCAATCTCTTCTTGGGGGGAGGGTAGATTGAATGGAATCATACAGAGTAGTATCTCTTATTGAACAATTGAACACAGTATACTCGAGTAGAGTAGAAAAGTGAACAAGAATTATGTTGCCTTTCCACCCTTGTAGCCAATAATATCATTTATACTTTCCTCTTCGTTTCTAAAGAAAAGTCAAATGATAGATAATTGCCGATATAATACTCGTAGGCTTCAATTAACTAATTGCAATCCTTTGTATCAGCCAAACTTCGATTTCTTGATACTGTAAATCTCAGGTAGAACATTCGAGTAACACTGTATAGGAAGCCTGGAATCTTAATCTGTAGCAAATAACGAACCCAACGATAGACTTCACCCGTTACTACGTTAGATTAGCGAACCAAACATCTAATCTTTATTTGGAGGCGGGGAGAGTAGATCGATCATTTCATTTGGGAGAGGAACCGGACTTATGCAACTGTCCTTGAAACATTAATTTCAAGTATCGGCGTTTCATTCATTCCTTCATCTGGGATATGGCGTTCAAGCCAAGGTATAACGACATGTAACAACAGCACAATGGTTCAACCACCAGTGAACCTTATTCTCGATGCTCATCTAGAATACTCCAGGAATCCTGGGGGTTGTCAATTACCGAATCATCAAAACTTGCTGACAAATTGCCGCTCAGAGGCCACCAGGGGCCAACGGAGCCTCGGTTATGCGCTTAACGTTACTCGAGTTTGTGTAACGCTGTTTCGGAATTTATATTGTTGACATATATATACTCCGTATGCTCGTATGTAGTATTATTGATCTTCCTGCGACAGCGTCGTTCCAAGCATGAGAGAAAGATTTTCTGTCTGCCATACATTAACCTTATAGCCTGCCTGATCTGGCCAGACAATTTACTGCCAGATGAAGTTTTCATCCCTCTCCCCCTCAGGATGCGACGGTTTGGTTCTTGGCAGTGAGGAATCCTTCGTTCATTTACGCATCGTTATCTCCCTCCTCATGACCCATGAGTTCATGGCTTATACCTCAAGATATCGCATGTGAAAAGAGTAATTTTGTACATCAAGCCCTTAGTTTAGGTTGCTAAAAGTATCATTCATATTTTTCAAGCAAGTGCTACAGTACTTACTCACAAGGCCCACCAGCATCATTGAATTAAGCAGATGAAAAAAGTATGGGTTCTACAAACAATAGAGAAGAAGTTTCGACGGCTCAATTTATATCTTCCGTTTGGGTGTAATATAGTTTTACATTTTGATGTCTATTGGAGTAGAGGTAGATGTGACGGAAGAGTCGGATCTCCTGCTCTTCGGAATATTATATACGGTGTTTCAATCGTATTCGCTATAGCAAATCTACTCTCTTTGGATTCGGATAACTAGCCCTCGAATTCGTATATATAAAACTAGTTAACTCTTCTCTATATAAACCTTTACTTCTACCTTTTAAGTTTAATACAGGTTTATTTATACGCTTTTAATTATAATAAAGTTAAACTATCAACGCTTAACGCCTTCTATTTCAAACAAAAGATTTTGCTTTGTATTTATTTGTTTTTATTTTTGGATAATATTTACAATTTTTTTCGTTGATGTATACATCCGTTTCAAATGTATTGTAAAATCTACCCGATTGGTATTTATATGTCTAATGCATATGCTTTCTATGTTGTATGCGCTGTACATGATGCCTTCTGTATCGCATGTATAGTATGTGTTGTATCTGCCTCTACGAGTAGTAGAATGTCTCTTGTTGCAACACACGCGTTGCAGTTAATTTCTTTTAATTGTCAGGGTAAGAGAAGGATTTGGTTTGATTCTTTTCAAGGCTTTTGGATCAATTAATTGAGATTATATAGATGCAAAACGTACCTTAACTTTAAATATATCCTTTTTAATCTTACAATCATCCTTTATTTTAATCTTATATAAAGCGTCCGATGCGCTCTCGCTCAACCCTAAAACTAAACAGATCAATTAACCCGCGACGACTTCTTACTGGTATTCCCCCATGAACGAATTAGACACATTGATCCGTCGTCAATCCGCGCCAACCCTACGCAGAGCAGAGCTCACCCGCCCTACTTGCCTTGCTCGCCCCGGAATGATAACTTCAAGTCCACTAGGTGCTCAAAGCTTTCGTAAGTATAGGTCACCCCTAATTTAAATCATCCTCGTACCCCATCCTCAAACCCCAGACCATCAAGATCATCAAGACTATCACAATAAAACCCCTATCATCACCCCCATCATTCCCCTTTACCCCTTTCTCCATCTCCCCTACAGAAATCCATTATCAACCCAACAGCTTCAGAATTCTAGACCCCAAACTTTGCTCAATGTATCCACCCATTCAAGAACTGAATACCAAATCTCACCAACTCTATACCTCAACGATGAACAGTAAACGTCTATATTCACGATCCCAATGTATCCCAGCTCATCCCATTCCACAACTCGAATCCCATCAAAACCAGTTCAACCCAAAGTAATCCTTTCCCTCTCAATCAATCTGATCCAGTATAATCCATCAAACCACGATCTCACAACCTCTAAACCAAAAATGTAGGAATATCTCTTCAGGACAAACAAAACGGAATGGGAGATCCATATATCCATATATCCATCCGTTTACCTATTTATCCATCCAGAACCATAACAATATAGATATATCATCATCATCATCATCATCTTCTCCCCATCCAAAACCCCTTCCAACTCATCAAACCTATCAAACCCATCAACATTAACAATAAATCAAATAATAATCTTCAGGTCTCCAATCACCAAACACATAATCTCCAAACACATGCTCACCAAAAACACTCCAAAAACACTCAAATATAACACAATCCACAAACCACCACCACCACCACCACCATCACCACCATCAAAACAACCAACCAAAACAACAAACAAAATCCCCGCGAATAAAAGAAAAAATAAAATCAAGGAAAAGATCATACCTACCTACCCATCTTACCCTCCCACCAAAAGCGTAAATGCTTAGTAGTATATGCAATCTATCGATCGTACTACAATAAACCTCATAATGCCCTAGCAGTATAGCAGTGTGACAACATAGCAATGTAACAATACAACAACAGGACCAAACATACAACTCAATCGCAAGCTACTCGACCTTTGGTATAAGGAATGGGAAATGGGATTACAAGTTTGATACGTTTAGGTGCGTAGTCCAGTAGATACGCAGTCTAGCAGATGAACAAGTAGATGCGCAGATGAGCAAGTAGACAAGTAGACAAGTAACCCGAATATAAATTCCACGACTATAGTATATTTCTCGAACCCCGGGGACTAAGGATAATAAAGCCAATAAGAGAAAAAAAAAAGAATCAAAAAAGAATATAAAAGAGGAAAGAAGGAAGGAGAAAAGAAGAAAAGAAAAAGAGAGGGAGTGTATGTGTGTGAGACGACATGAAGTCGAGTTTTAAAAGAGGTGTAGAGAGGGTAGAGAAGAAGAAGAAAGAAGAGAAAAAAGGAAAAATAAAAAATAAAAAAGAAGAGGTCCTCCAATTCCACTCCACGCCCAAGAATCCGAGACTCCAATTCAACACAATCCAAACGCTACCCCAAGCCATCCCAAGCCATCCCAAGCCATCCCATCCCAAACCCGCGACATTTTTAACCCTTATGAAAACCT
>NGKF01000007.1:437076-547788 GCA_002162555.1 Monilinia aucupariae
CGAAAAAGTCCACTTAGCCCGACTGATACCATGTGATCAACGTGGGATACACGTTAATATTCGCACTATACGGCACTTGACTCTGACCATTTCTCGTAACCATATTCGTGACACCAACCGTAGCCAAGTTATAGATATTAACGTTCGAGATGGTACCCTCGAGACTGAGAATACTGCTTTGACAATTTTCGGGACCACCGCCGTTGGAACACGCTGGGTGGTGTTAGCATATTTTCTCTCTCTCTTTTTCCCTCGATTAAACATCAAGATGGGGGGATGGGAAAAGCATACTGGTATCATAGTTACTGAAGAATGAATAGAGACCGGCTCCGTAGATAAGGATATCATGGGAGTTGATGATTCTTAGACCCCAAGCTGCGGCGCAATTTCCGGAAGAGCCAGCGCAAGAGGTACTAAAGTTAGGATCGTTCAGAGCGGTGACGACGCCAAAAGGTGTTGGTGCAGTGGGATTTGGTTGATAGTATCTAATTCTCATTAGCCATGTTTGAGGGAAGTCTCAGCAAAGGATCTTACGGTGTTTCTGTCTGCACGAAACCCAGAAAGATGTTTTTCGTATTCGCCAATTGGTATTGATAGAAGGCGAAATGCTCCACACCTGTACCGACACTGAGAGATGTTAACTTGGTCCCGTGACATGTGTAACAAGAGAAACCTACAGCCAGAATGTCCCCGCGGTACTCTCGATATAAAGACCCCTTCCTGCATAGATGTCCAGTTGAGTCAAATTTTGATCATCAATATCGTGATCAGCGGTCCAAAGCCACACGTTCTCCATGTACAAGCCGCTAGCTCCTGCTGTGACATGCATGCCCATGTATGCACCAATA
Source organism: Monilinia aucupariae (assembly GCA_002162555.1). Lineage (NCBI taxonomy): Eukaryota > Fungi > Ascomycota > Leotiomycetes > Helotiales > Sclerotiniaceae > Monilinia > Monilinia aucupariae. Next base: position 437,925 of record NGKF01000007.1, read on the forward strand.
CAGTTTGTGTTGACCGTTGTACTCGATGGGTTTTTAGCGCATTGTGCAACTTGCATATTGGATCCTTTGAAACCACCAACTCGTGTATGAACGTCCCACATTCCAGATGGTGTTGAACCAGAATTGGCGAGGTTCCATTCGATCAACGTAGCACCAGCTTGTGTACCTTGAGTTGAAACGATACAATCAGACCATTCGACATGTCCGGTTTGACCGGCGGTTCCAACTCGCACGACGGGTTGTGGACTATTTATGTTGTTGAAGTAACTGCCACTCGACATTATGGTGGAATATGATTCACCCACAATTCTTGAGCCAGGAGGGATGGTTATTGTGCTTGTTACCTTATAAGTACCCGCATCTAGGAAGAAGACGTTACCAGCCGAAGCTGCGTTATTGATTCCATGTTGTAGAGCAGTGGTGTCATCGGTAACTCCATCTCCAACTGCACCATTGGTCCTGGCACTCGTGAATGATGAGACAGAAAGGGTGTTGTACTGAGGCTTCGACTGAGTATAATATTTGTTTCCATTAAGCAGAGATGCAGGCCGACTGTTTGGAGTGATGGAACCTTGAAAATCAGATGGGCCATTGGGAACATATTTGCGACCTTGGCCCCACCCGGCAATGGTAGTGCTTCCACTTGTACCTGCCAATACTGTTGAACCACCACTCAGAGTAACAGCTGTGGGTACATTACTGAGTGCTACATTCTCGAGTATGAGACTGCCGGCTGTGTCTGGTGTTGAATTCGCAGTGTAAGCGGTGATAAATCCCACCGGGGTGTTGGTGATTGAACTGTCGATCACAATCACAGATCCCACGTTTTGAGCACCTGATCCTCCTGCCGATATGTCGATTCCTTTCTGACAATTGTTGATGCTGATACCTTGGAACAACCATCCCCAATCCCAGAACATGCTAATTGCCGTGACGCAGTTGTTGAAGACTAAATTTCTCATAGTAAATTGCTGGTTACCAACGGCAGCACCGACGAGGCCACCATTGAAAGTAACGTCAACAATAAGTCCTGCAGAACCTTTTCTTCGGGTTAGCTCCGAACTATCTCATAGTCGTGATTTCACTTACCACTTTCACAAAATAAACCAGTATGTTGAGTGCCTGCTGCTGAACTCATTTGAAATACAACGTTCTGTACACTTGTCGCCTGAGAAGTTGGCCAATGAAGACCTGTCGCTTTGGTTTCAGGAGGGATACTCGTCAAATCGAAGATCAAGTTGCGAATTTGTCTCAAGAATACATTGGTGGAGCCCCAGTTAAGGACTGGCGTGAAATATGGGTCACCATCAATCAGGCCGAAACCTTGAAAATTGGGCGTAGCTTTGAGAGTCGGTAAATTGTTTGGGTCGCCGATGATCTGGGTATAGTAGTAGTCGATTATCGATGATGATATCAAGTACGTTCCGGATGGGAAATAGACGACCGCAGGAGTGGTTGTGGTCGAAGCACACCCCTTACCACATCTTCCACCAGAACTGATGGCAGCGTTAATAGCAGCAGTATCATCAGTCACACCATCACCTAGATAATGTTAATGAAGAACTTCAAGATAGAGTCATCGACCTACCCTTTGCGCCGAAATCTTTCACATTTCGATAGACTGAATATCCTGACGGGCCCCATGCGGATTTCCCTTGATGCGAGATCTGTTCGTACCAATAGGGAGTTGCACGAGGGATAATTTGGGCCATATTCTCCTTTGCTGAGATGAAGGTATCGTTGGAGTGGCCTCCCTTGTTGTGCGCATAGGGTGCAAATTTGTTCATGACTTTCGTGACGACCTTGTCAACCTGGGGTATCTTGAACTGAACACATGACGACTGAAGCGCCAAGGAGAGGCAAACTAAGCTTCTGATCACGTTAACCATGATGAAGGAAGAGATGCTGTGAAGAGGAAAGAAATTGATACAGAAGATCAAAGATGTGGAGGAGATTTCAATAGGAAATCATCCATTACTTATGTCCTGAATCCTCATCGTACCTACATGCACCACCATCCTGATGATTTGTCCAGAAGGAGGAGGGAAAACGGCCGTGAAGGCTCGAGTCCAATTTGGGTTAGTGAGAGTAAGATAGGATTCCAACCGGATCCTTCGACCTTCCGGCCTTTCTTTTTTTTCCTTTTCCTTTTCCTTTTCCTTTTTTATTTTTCGACAGAATGTCATCACAAGCTTCCGAAGGAGACTTCCTGTGCGACCAAAGCATCCCCTACATCTTCGGGCCACCAGTGGGCCCTATTAGTGACGTGTGAGGTCTCCCCGCCTCATGATCATTCAACACCTGCTGAGATGAAGTTGATATTACCTTGGGCTTGATGCGAACCATAGAATCCTGGAAACCGGAACAATCCAAGAAGCGGGCCCAGTGATGTGCACCATGGATAAAGTGCTCCGAATCACTGCCGAAAGATGGCCTTGTGAGCAGAATCCAGGCAAGAAGCGAAGCGAATCAATGTCAGACAACGAAGAGATTAAAGATTATCGTGACAAGATAGATTAAGAAGAACAGAGGTCCTGTATGGGAAGGCTGATCAGAATGGTGGGAAAACGACGAGTGAGTTGCGGGCGTTGAGCGAGTGCATACAAAGACGAAAAAGAAGAAAAGACGGAAGAGAGATCTTTCCAACGTGCCTCACTGATCACGTGCGAATATCGTTGGGAAGAGAACCTCAATCCTCTGTGAACTTGGTAACGGCCTTTCTCCGGTCCGACCCATGATAAGTACCGTGATGATGGTTATACTCGAGTATTTTGCATATATCTGTCTTTTCATCTTCGCCATATTTTTGGTACCTTCTCCACATTTTTCACGATAATGCGGGGTGGGGTTAGGTTCGATTGGGGTTAGTGAGGTTGAGGTTAAGGTTAAGGTTAAGGTTAGATAAAATGCTGGGGATGTGGTGGTGGAGGTGGCTTGTGGGGAAAAAGCTCGTGATCACCAGAAAATGACTGCCATGTCGTAATCGAGTAACAATCACGGTTGTATTATGGATGCCGCTGTAAGGTTGGACAAGATTCGTGAGATTTCGCCAATCTTCTCGGAATGGCCCTGGAAGCCATGGAAGCCATAGAAGCCATAGAAGCCTTGGATTCACCAGCATGTCAGGCTATGATGTTTGCCGCATAGGGGAATCCTTGGCCTTCAGCTCTCGACGTCAGCAACTTGGTAGCACCCGAGTTGGTTCCCATATCATATTCCATATTCCATATCCCACCACGCGCAACTTTGTAACCGGCAAAACTCTGAGGAGTTGTGCCCTCGATCTCAGTCTACATGAAAATCTGGCCATCGATTGATGGGGATGTCGGAGCCTACAGAGCCGAAGGATTCGATTTCCATTCCATTGAAGATTATCTGCACATACATACAGGGTTGATGAGAGGCTCTGAGACATGGCCGTGCTTCCGAATAGGGTTAAAGATGTCTCCCAAGAAATACCGGAACCCAAAAAGCGATAATTTAGATGCTGCCCATTCAGTAACCGACGCGGAATTTCATTTCCACCATTCGGAGCTTGCTTTGGATCTAATTCTCTTGTCGCCTGATAACCTTTCGATCAAGTTTCTCGAAGCTCAAAATGCCGTTGATGTTAGGTTATGGAATTGCTTACATAATCCGTGATGAAGGGCTGGTGGGCCAACAGTTGGGCCACGGGAGCTAAGTACAGAGTATGAATGATATGATACGTGCCTGAATAATCGGGCGACGGTCTGTGTGGAGATTAGCCCAAGGAGCCTAATCACTTACAGCCTAGCCCGCCAATAATGCTAGACCTTGTCGCCTTTTCGCCGAGTATTGGAATTCTATAAGCATCCAGTGTAGACTAGCGGATCGCCCAACCGGGAAATCGACACCGCTCCCCAGAAAAGCCGAAGAATCTTGTAATGTAACTGTAATTCAGCCGTAACTGACCGAAGACGAGGTGAAGCTCCATTAGCGCTCTAAGGTCCAGCTTGCGATCCTGTTGCCCATTTCTGGAATTGGGAAAAGGAGATGAGCCGCGACTCGTTAAACGCGGCCCAGAGGAGAGTAAGTGGCGAAGTGTTCGGCTCTTCTTCTCGTCCCAACACCCTCAAAGGACCTTTTTGACCATGCAAGTTGCTCACATGGGGTAACCATTGAGGCGCTACCTCTTCCCAGGCACCAAAAGGTGAAGGAACAATCGACGTTCCATATAGGATATGACGCTGGACTCCAGCCAAACTAGCCTAATGTAGCAGGTTAATGCAATGTGTAACACTCACAGTGGTGGCAATTCGGCCATTCGTTTGCCTGCTACTATAATAAAACTGCCGAGCGAACCACCCAAGCTGTCAAAAATACGGCCAGGAACGGAGCGCCACTTTGGATATAGTCCTGAGGGTGGCGCGGGTGGTCCGAGAGGCTGCACCCACTGCCAATGCTGCTGCGCTCCGACTCAATAATAATCGGACCTTAAATCCCTATGACGACGGCGGAAACAAAATCCTTCAGCTGGCAGTTTGCCCATCCCAATCTCGCTTCCTTCAAGGCGGTTGAGATGCGTCATTAAACCTTCGAATCCTCCTCAATCGCCCACCCCACAGCGACCCTTGGTAACTACAAAAAGTCACGTGAGGCTCGTGATGAAACCATCAAGCATCAAGCATCAAGAGACAGAGCTGCTGGCTCGGGCATTCAATCGCGTCGCAAACATGTCCGTCGTGACATGTGTAGCAGCAGTCGACACAGAGCCCATCAAAGAGCCAGCTGCTCCCGTCAATCGCTGCATGGCGTCTCCTTGAGATTCCGAGGCACCTAGACCCGAAATATGGCGATGAAGAATTTTCGCATCAAGAGTGCGGGAGTTGGTGATATTTCGTGACCTCACGTTAACTTCATTGGGCCTTTCAAATGCGGGGGAATTCACCTCGAGATATTTTTAGAGAGGAAGGACGCACAGACCACATCACAGCACGAGTAGAGTATGATAAGTACTCACCTCCCAATAGAACAGTTATAACCTCACTTTTGTGTTAACCCGAAATAAACTGCTTCATGAACCATAAGAAGCATCTAAAACTCTAAATATATCGGGTTTGTTCGTTTTGGGCTGTGGGTTAGATTCGTGATCTTGTTTGAAGGCTCTCGCTGATCTGATCCAGCCTAGCTCCCGGCGAGCTCCAAGTCAACTTTTCGAGCCATGAACATGGACAGAACCATTCTCCACACGACATGTTTGTAATTACATTACAGCAGGCCAATTGATTAGGTTGAAGAAAAAGATGAAAAGATAATAAATTATGTAGTGATATCTAGCACGTGGTTCCCTAAAATCCCACGCCACCACCCGGTAAACCCCCGTACCCTCAAATCTCAGTATAGCCCCTTCCATTATTTGACACAAAATTGGTATGAACGACCGCCGTCTTCTTTCTGAACGGGTTCTCATCCATCTCATGTTCCATCTCATTCGTCGCATCTCCAAACTCGAACGTCTGCACGTTCATCGACGCTCTGACCGACCTGGGCGTCGACACCGCATCATGCAGGTCCTCAAACATGATATCCACTCCTGCGGGCAGACCGATTTGCGATTCTGCCCAGCTCCCCAACGGCCACCCAGCTCTCTGGAACTTCTTCTGCACCGCGGAATTCATGCCCACCAAGCGTATTTCGACGGAATCGCCACTGTACCCCATGATTTCGTCCTTGAGATCTTGGAGGTAGGTGAGGCCCGACGTGTCGATGATGGGGACGCATGAGAAATTCAGCACGAGAACGTCAAGTCTCGGGAGGTATGTTAATGGTCTGTTGATACTGGTTCTGCGGCGGAGTGCGGCGGTTCGTCGGGTACGATCATCGCTCCATCCCCTTCGTTCGGTGGTCCCGTACGGGGTTGGCTCGTATTTTGCCCAGATAGTATCCAAGATATCCTTTTTGATTCTCTCCGCATTGAGGTAGATGACCGATGTCTCTAATGTGACGATTTCGGTTCCTTCAGGCACATGACCGCCAGGAAGTGGTGCCCTTCTTTTGTTTACATCATTGAAGCTGTATTTGTTTTCAATGTCAAGAGGTTTTAATGGCGTGATGGAGGTAAATAATGTTCGTAAGAGGGTGTAAACGATCATGTAGAAAACACCCAGTCCAATGGCAGTCTCCAAGCCTGCCACTAGTGCACCGTTCATAACAATAATAAAACCCATGAAATCAGCAAATGATCCTTTCCAAAATGTACCTATGGTAGTGCCCGGGGGCAGGATTTCTCCAACCGAGATTAGGATGATCGCACTGGTTGCGGCAGTAGGAATCCACTTGAATTGGTCGGTTATCGCGTTGATGGCAAGAAAGACAAGTCCGGCTGAGAAGAGTCCACCAAGGGGCGATCTTATTCCCGTTGAAGAATTTACGGCCGTGAGAGAAAGAGACCCCGATACAGGCATTCCGCCAAAGACTCCGTTCAATATGTTCGCAGTTCCGAGGAAGACGAGCTCTTGAGATTCATCAATCTCATACTTGTGTTGGCGGGCAAAAGACTTGGCAAAAATTAAATGTTCAGCAGCAGCAGCTAGGAATACCTGACAGGGAGAAAAGATCAGCAAGGTTCTTAAAGCATTCCATTCTCATCTATAACTCACGGGCATTGCTTTTGTAGCCACGAGTAGGACAACTTGGGAAGGTGCTTGTGGAGCTTGGATGCCCCGAGGAAGCGTTCCAGCGATGGGAAAGTGTGGGATGGCGAGATCTCTGTTGACAAGGAAGGATATCGCAGTGAAGATAGCGATCACAAAAGCGTTCCGGAGATTCGATAGTATCCTGATGATGACACTCCTTTCACCCCATTTCTTACCCACGAATTTTAATAAAACGATGATCACTATTGATCCCGCACCAACCGCCAACGACAATGGTTGCGTGGTTGTGATGTTCGTAAGGGTCTCTATCATTTGCGTTGCGAAATTTTGACCCACGCCTGATACTCCTAAGATTAATGGAAGCTGGCCTTGACAGATGATCAGCGCAGCCGACATCTGAAATCCGACCAGCATAGGAACCGTCACAAAACTCAAGATCCATCCGAGGTTTAGAAGTCCAAAGAGCAGAAACATTACGCCTATTGAGAATGAGAGAGCGGATGCGATGAGGGCTGGGGGTATTGGAAGCTTTTCGGCGCTGATAGATAGAACGACGGCATTGGTGAGTAGACTTAGAGACGTCGTAGGACCCGTGGCAATATCTGTAATCATCAGCTTCAACCACTTGTAGTCCTGTGTGAGAGTGGCTAGTTACCTTTCGAAGTACCCATAAAGAAGTATATGGCTGATGGCAACCAGCTAGCGAATAGGCCTTGTTCCAATGGTACGCCGGCAATAGTTGCGGAAGCAAGGGCTTGTGGAACCAAAATCAGGGCAACCGTAACTCCAGCGATTATATCGTCCACCAGCCATTTTGGCGAGTACTTTGGGATCCAGCGTACGACGGGGACCTTTCGAAGCAAGTATCTTCCTGTCGATGATGGTAATGCCTTTGCCCCCCGAACAACACCACTTATTCCACGAGAAAAGTTTTCATCATTCTTAAAGGTTTCCTTGATTCCATGTAGTTTATCGGCTACTTTCCCCATTGTGAATAAAAACTGCCCGCAGTGATTGGTGATTGGTGTTAAAAAGATTGTTTTAATTGTAGTCAGTAAATATGAGAAGGGGATTATCCGACTCTTTAAACTAATAGCACGAATGCCACCATGACGAAGGGGCTGGACCGAGTTTTGTTCTAAGAGCCGCCCAGGGGTTGGCTTTTTGCATTGTGAAGCACGATCCAGAATCGTTCTATCTTGTCTTTACCCCACCCACCAAGATGATGGGATTTTGACTTCCAAAACGAAAAGCTATTTATGAACTGGTCAGCCTACCGCACAGCCTACCGCACTCGGATAGAGTGTGGAATAGATGAGTGTAGATAAAGTAACAAGCCAGCGATTGCAATGATTGGTCGCCTTAACGGCTAATACACATTCATGCTAAGGAACTATCCGAGTTTCAAATATCGGCAGAATAGACAATTTCAAGCATTATAAAAAGTCTGAGCATCACGATTCTTCTTTCAGACATTAAAGTTGGCCCCGAATTCGTATTACTCACCACTTGAATTCATGAATTTCCCGAATTGGAGCAAAATGAAAAGAAACTTTTTACCAATTCAGATAGAACACCTTGGACTACTGAATAAGGGGCAATAAACAAGCAGTAATGCGTGGTCTCTTAACTTTTAAGTCTTCACTCTTCACTCTTCACTCTCTTCACTCTTGATCGAGCCTACTCGCTAACCCCCTAGCTACCGTGAATTAACTTGTAGAAGTTGAGCGAACCTTGAAGCGATCATGAACAGTAAATCACGGTGATACAATTTCCACGTTTAGTCCCGAGGAGCAAAGGTTCTAAATATGCTTCTTCGTAGCATGGAAACACGCGTGGACCCAGTTCAACCTTCCATATCATGGTAAGGTTAATCTTACGCACGGATTTGGAAGGGTTTTGACGAAGTTTCACCATTCTCCACATACTTCATTTGAATAGAGTAATAGAAGCAAAGAAGACCGATAACAATTGACAAGAAAGCCTTACGACATCGATGAAATTTAAGAGTGTGGAGATATTTTGGGTTCCCGCAGATGATCGGACCTGGAGTTAATCAATCTACTTCGTATTACCATGGCATTTATCTTCTTCCCTGTTCGGCGCATTTGAATCCTCCGTCGTGCAATATAGGAGGAGAAGTACGAGTAATTCATAATCGATTGGATCTGACGATGTGTTCAACGTATGGATTTTGTTTGATCACAGTTTGGCACGATAAGCCGTCGCTCCAGTGCTATCCACTGTGTCTCAAGTACCGGCGAAACTCATGCCATCGTACTCGCATTCCAACAATAGAATGGAGGGCTTCATGGTCCATGGTCCATGGTCCATGAACTCCGATCTTCAACAGTCCTTTGGGGAAACTCCACTGCATGTCGAACAGACTCAACTTTGAATCTTGGAATGTATTGACAGGAAACATCCGTAATCTCACTTGGATATAGAGGAGTTATTGAGAGCACGCAAAATCGAGATACGTCCCAACCAGTAACGGTGGCTGCGACAACGTTTCCAAGAAGATGAATGCAGCTAATAGACGCCATCCCCTAACCTTACCATGCGGTGCGGACACTTGGAAGTCGAACATTCTTGGCCTGACTGATCCAGCACAGACGAGCTCATTAGCAGAAGCTTGTTAACGATAATCTGTTCAAATGCTCGTACGTACTACCAGTAATAGCTCAGGGGAAACCGTTGGTATAGCTGCATATTTTGCTATTAATAGGCCGTGAGACCTTTTCCATGTGTCTTTGAGAAGCTTGATCTTGTATACGTAAATATACTTAAATATAAGGTTACTACAACGAGCACTGGTATTGAGTAAGTAGTAGTTTGTAACTGAACTGAATTGAATACCATCACGATATAAAAATACGGTATAATGTAGATATAAATCAATGTTTCTTTTATTTTAATTTCTTTTCTCTCAACACAATACGATAGATACATGTAACCTTAAGTTCACCACCTCATCGCTTATCATCGGGCTTGTCAGAGTTTCATTGTCATGGTCATGGCCATTGTAAGCTTAATAACACCAAAATTCATCCCACCAACGAAAACAAAATGCCCGACACCTCAACAACATCGTTAACCACTCTCGATGCACTCTTCAACAATCCTGTCTTCGCCGGAGGTATTGGCCTTGCAGGTCTGGGAGCTTCTGCAGCCATCGGACGACGTTTCATGATACTTGGAGCTTCTACAATAAAAAGGCGTCTTATGGTAAATCTTGAAATCAGTAAAGAGGATCCATCATACCAATGGATCTTGGCATGGCTATGTCTCCCTCGACCGCCTGGAGGATTCATAGCATCAAAGATTACGCGGGTTCATGATTACTCTATGCGGACGACTGGTGAGCAGTCTGAGGGGGGTCCATCGTCTGCGACATTTCTTGCGCAACCGGGTTATGGCAAGCATGTTGTCCAACATAAGAATGCTTTCATTTTGGTTCAGCGAGAGAAGCAAAGCAGTCATAACATGAATACTGGTGTGCCGCACGAGACGATCACCCTGCGAACTTTATACGCTCATCGACATATCTTCGCGGATATTTTCGCAGAAGCACATCAATTGGCAGCGACGGCACACGAAGGGAAAACGGTGATTTACAAGAGCTCAGGAATGGAATGGAGACAGTTTGGAGATGCGCGACGTAAACGGCCACTAAGCTCTGTGACATTGGATGAAGGAGTCAAGCAACGAATTGTGGGTGATGTGAGGGATTTCCTAGGTCGGCAACAATGGTACGTGGATCGAGGGATACCTTACCGTAGAGGCTATCTTTTGTATGGACCTCCTGGTAGTGGAAAAACCTCCTTCATACAGGCTCTTGCTGGGGAGTTGAATTTTGGAGTCGCGATGATCAATTTGAGCGAGCGAGGAATGACAGACGACAAATTGGCGCATTTCCTCACCAAGTTACCTCCACGAACGCTTGTACTGCTGGAAGATGCAGATGCTGCGTTTGTGAATAGAAAGCAAGTGGAATCCGATGGCTATTCGGGGGCGACGGTTACATTCTCTGGATTGTTGAACGCATTAGATGGAGTGGCAGCTGGCGAGGAAAGAATTGCCTTCCTCACTACCAACCATATTGATCGACTTGACGCCGCTTTGATACGGCCTGGACGAGTCGATATGATAGAACGAATTGGTGAAGCTACAAGATATCAAGCTGCAGAAATGTGGGATAGATTTTATGGTGACGTTGATAAGGATGGTGACGGGAAAAAGCGATTTTTGGCAAGACTGGAAAGTTTCGGGCTTGTTGCAAACGAAGAAGGCAAGACGATTGAGCCAGAGCTTCATACAAGTATGGCAGCTATACAGGGCCTTTTTGTGTTCAATAAGGACAGTATGGAAGGAGCCATTGATATGGTGGAGGGATTGATACCCAGGATTTACGAGCCTCATGCCCTTGAAAATGGAATCAAGGCAGCAGCTTGAGCTTGGATTTTACTTGCCAGGCGCTGTAGCATCATTGTAGGCGTACCTCTGAATAAAAACATCGAAACAGATATTGTATACGGGGAAAACGGCCATTGAAGTTCATTTTCATTGCCATGAATCCTACAAATGACTGCAGCAAATCCTCCTCACTTTTCTCGAGATATTGTCGTTACCTTCATTAGAAATTAATGAGCAACCGCAGTCGTTCCATCATCCGTAGGTAATCCTTCCTCATCCTCCGGCTCCCGGTAAGTCTCTGCGGACTTGCCAGCTTTTCTCGTTTTCCCTTTATAACACTACTCTTATCGATGGCCTCTTTATAGTCGCGCTCTATATAACCATATTAGTTTATATCCAGCACCATATCGACAAAACATACCGAGCTGTGCGTCGTTATTGGCAATATCTGCATTTATGGGGTGCGCGATAGTAGCTCCACCACTCTGTACTGTGATTGGATCTTGTTTATGGCTGGGACGTGAGACACTATCATTATCCGTGGGGTTTCCTTGGGGAATATCTATGGTGGATGACAGGGTGATTCATGGTGATTTGATGGGCTGGTTTACCTGGAGAGGCTCCGGTATGGGATTGTTGCTTACCCATGAAAGGTGGAAGAAATGACACATTTTTCTATATTTATCTTAAGAATGGATTTGAAAGCTGTGCACCCGCCAGACCCAACGTCCGTGAGGACGGACGATGAGCTAGAAGGTTGTGAGGTCATCCATACTCCACTCAAGTCTACCCTCACAGCACCGGCAGCAACTTCCAAAATTCCAAGACAACCCCGATTATCTCTTTGCTAACCCAGCACTATGTATCGATCATGTCATTCAGACTCCCAACCTCTCCTGCCTCGCATTTAATGTCTTGCAATCGGGGGGATAATAGGAGAGCTGGATGCCGGACGCTGGACGCTGGACGAACGGAATTACAGTATGTTGAGGGGATTACTCTACTGTACTTAAGGATTGTTATCTAGATCTCCTGATGTTTGGAAAATCGCCATACTGAGTACCGAAGAGTAGGCAAAGAAATGCTGGAAACGACCCGCATCATCATTCTCGCATTGGACATACGGCGGTGCTATCGTCGTTTAGGGTAATTAGTACTGGGTAAGGGGTTGGAGTACTCGTAGTTATATTTAGCTTCGCACATCCCGATTGCCGGAATATCGGCTGAATATATGTATTTATATGTATATGCTCGGCCCGTACGAGAGTATGTACTCCGTATAGTCTGTCAATCGAACTCCTGGAGTGGAACAGGAGAAGGCTTTTTTGTCCTGTTCAAGATAAAACTATCTTGTTGCTTTGGTGAGGAAGCGTGCATGCACGTATATATAGGTTGAGATCGGTCAATCTACTCGAGCACCAGACAAGCTTGGCTTCATGCAAACCCTCTTCTACTCTATTAAGAGTGCATGTGTGGGAGAGCCTTATGTGCCATGGGAGAGATGAGTAAGCTTATGAATGATTCTCCGTGGTAGAGCAGCGTATGTATTGAAGAGAGACTTCTGCGAGGTAAGGTAGGAAGGAGGTTGGTTGTATGTGATTCTTCAGAATTGTACTCAAGGAGATGTATTGTAGTGGTAACAGTGTAGAGTATATTGTCTAATATGCTAGGAGTGGCATATGTGTTCTACTGAGTATATGAGGTGGAGACACCTAACTAGGTATAGCGCTACACGTGATTACAACAAGATGATATTATTTGTAAGTGGTTGGTAACAACAGGTTAATTTCAATTAGTAAGAAATACATCAATCTAGTGTAAGCAGGTGGATATGGATTACGTAGTCACCCAAAGAGGCTTAGCCTTCTCTAACTTCAGATACTGGTCATGGCGGGGTAAACGGTTTCTCATCAGCCTACGGAGTTGCTCGACTTGCACTCCCCCATCCCACAACTTCACAGCTGTCGCGATGTTTACCGGTCTTGTTGAGATCAAAGGAGGTAGGCGCTCAATACGGACTCTCTCACTATGCATGCACGCTGCTGATGTTCCCCAGTTGTCTCCGACATCAAGCTCGACAGTCAATATGGTGCTACCCTCACCATCAGTAACGCCTCCTCCATCCTCGGAGACTGCGGACTCGGCGACAGCATCGCCGTAAACGGCATTTGCCTCACCGTGACAAGCTTCACGAAAGACAACTTTACCGTAGGCTGTGCACCCGAGACCCTTCGTCGCACAAATGTCGGTTCGCTCGAGGTTAATTCCGAGGTCAATCTCGAACGTGCCGTTTCTGCCAATACACGCATGGGAGGACATTTTGTCCAAGGACATGTGGATACCGTGGCGGAGTTGGTCAAGAGGGCAGAGGATGGGGAAGCCTTGACGTTGAGGTTGAAGCCTAGGGACAAAGAAGTCATGCGATATGTCGTGGAGAAGGGATATGTCACGCTTGACGGGGCCAGCTTGACGATTACCAAGGTTGGCGAAGACTGGTTTGAGATTATGTTGATCTCATATACACAGAGTAAAATTGTGACGGCTTTGAAGAAGGAAGGAGAGTACATCAATGTTGAGGTGGATCAGATTGGGAAATACGTCGAGAAGGCCGTCGAGGGGTATTTTGCTCAAGGGACTGGTGGGGATATCGCCGTATTGGAAAAAATGGTGGAACGTATCGTCGAGGCAAAATTGGCGAAGTCTTCTGAGAATTAAATTATTCTCTTTTGCGCCGTAGCATCCCCAACATAGGCCAGTGACTATGTCCGTCCACCTCTACTATCTTAATAAAATAATCAAAGCCTTAGATACTTTCCTCATAATACACAAGGTTTTCAATTATGTGCACTGCAGTCCAGATCCTAAAGTTTTCAATGCTCAACAGACCTCGAATCTTTGAATGTACTCCAAATGCAGTCGGTCTTTCAAATGATATCGATATTCGACAGGGCTCGGTGTATACGATATGGATGCGCGATGTGCGATGTGCGATATGAGTGGTTGAATGTGCGAGATGGAATTCTTGTCTCACATGGTTTCGAGAATTCAAGCCAAAGCTCACGGGCTCGGTTACCCCTTGCAAGTTGCAACTCCCGTGTTTTGAACTTGGAACCCCGTTGACCCCTTAATTAACCACCCCCCCGAACCAACACTTCCGCTTTCGCTACTCTCCTACTCCTCCCTACCTTATCTCAACCCTTCTCGCCTCTTTCTTTCTCGCTCTTCGATCCTGCAGGGGCAAACAACCTTGATCTGGCGTGCGAAAATCCGCATGGTTAGTTTACCCATCTGCAACTCGGTAGTAGGTAGGCCAAACATAAAAATCGAATTGAATTATCGATAGACCCACTGGGCCCTACTGAGACTTCGAATGCATCGACATACAAAGCCACCCTTGTGGCGCAACTCCAAATAACATATGCCCCCCCCCCGGCTTCAATAGCTTTTGCAAACGAGCTTCATAGTCTCCTCTAGCTCAGTAAGGTGGTGATTAGACCGTACATATACTAACCAATCCATCGAAAACCAGCAGGGCCCTGAATATGTACGCGGTAGTCCAACATCGCATCTGCAACTACATCACCCGCCTTCCCCAAACTCTACATCGGGGACCCCAAGAGCTCCCCCTCCTGCGTGGCGACGATATCTCCTGCGATTTCTTTCGCGCGTGCCGTCAACGTCGACTCCATATAACCCGTTAAGAGGCATTTCAAATCTGATTGCTTGGATGACCAGGGAGTGGCCGCAGCCCCGTCAAGGGTGGATGGAGAGACCTGGTTGGAGCTCGCCATTGCGTGGAATGGCTGGGGCTTCTTTCTTGGAGTCGTATTCTTGGTGTACATTGGAATTATCCGCGGCTTCGGCTGTGAATGTGGTGATTTCTTGAGCTCTACGAGTAGTATGCAGGTCGTTGATTGTGGTACCAGTGCTAACGTAGATGTTGGATGTATTCGTGATTTTCGTTGTTCGTTTTTCTTCCGTGTTGTGCTCTGGTTGAATGGGTTGATTATTAGAAGTAGTTGTTAAAATAAATTCGAGGATGGCAGTCTCGTTTGAACTCTAACACTTGCACATCTCCAGCTTAGCTATTACAGCACTTCAAGAACCTTTTCTTTCTGGCTCGAAAATAGTTGGTTTGAGTAGTCTAGTCGCTTCTCGAGTAGATGAGTAGCTTGTTCCCCTTTCCCGTGCATGGGCGTGGAAGATTTTTCCAATCAAAAAATTAAGCATGGTGGTGTATATTGCAGTAGAGATGCGATAGAGTTGGCAGTCTGTTGGTCAGTATGAGTGAGTACTTGACAAATGTTCAACGTGATAGCCAATCCTGTGAGGAATAGATGAGTGTTGTTATCGTATGAAAAGCATCATTGATATCTTGTAATAAGTCTTCCTTTTTTCATTTTGAAAGCAGTGTACAAAGAACCAGGATCCTACTTCCATCCCAATGAGTTCGCAAAGACGTCTAGCAATCTTCAACCTTCCTGGCAAATAAGAATATCTACCCAAAATATCATGCAGCCTTCCACCTCAAACTGAATGATTTCGCAAACCCCTCTAACCAAACTCCCGGCACAGGATTACTAACTAAAGTATTCCAAACGTCAACATCGACGCCCTCACTCGGCCAATTCTGAACCGGCCAATTCGCCCATCCCAACATATACAACGGAACACCGGGAATCGTAGAATTTGGCTACACCCCTATCGCATTAGCATTGATCCTCAAACCCTTCACACCCACTGCGAACTCTGTATCCCCCAAAGAAAAATCCACCAACCGCGCTCCAGGTTCCCAGCCCCTGAACCTCCGTATCCGAGCACGTCACCCTCCCACCCCCAACCAAGCCACAGACTCCCGCGTCCGTCGCAAATCCATACATCCACATGCCAAGACTCGCGTTGTACACCGTCCGCGCACCGACGAAGAGCCCGCAGCCATCGCGATCGAGCGTCCACGTAAAGCGAGACGTGATGCAGCCCGTGACAGGACCCGCGCCGGGAAAATAAGGGGCCGATGCGTTGAGCGCGACGAGATACCCTTGCGCCGTGTAGTCGACGGCGAGCGTCGCGGTCGAAGACGGGAGGGGTGTGGAGAAAACGAGGAAGGGCGCGAGGAGTAGGGGAAGAATGCGGAGTGCTTTGAACATTTTGAATCGCTGCTGCTAGATGTTAATTGCTAGAAAGGGGGATCTCGAAAAATTCCTAAAGAAAAGTGCCGGTGTGGTGTGGTGTTGTGGTGTGCTATTTATGAGTTCTGCAAACCCTTTCTCAAGATCAGAAGTCCATCGGATCAATACGAAACATGACAATCTTAATATGCCCCCTCTTCCTATCACCTCACCCCTTCCCGTCACCAGTCGTCCCGGTGATCCCAAATCCTAAGAATTTAATTTCTCTCCCCCTCTCACCCCCTCGAATCCCCTTCATATACCCAACCCTCGGCATCACGAACCCTCCTCACCCCGACCCATCACGATCTCTCATTTACCTTGGCACTCTAGCACATAAACACAGCTAGGTACACCCAAAGACACACAAGTAAAAGAAAAGAAGAGAAATCCGCGCGAGTTAAGACGGGGGAATCCACCGTGCAATTTCAACGATAGGTTACGAGAGTTCAGTTTGTGAATCAATTTGGATTGCATGGTTTCAGGACCGACTTGCCTGTCGGGTAAAGGGGGGGGGGAGTCGGCTAAATAAACGTGGCGTGCCTTGTGATTGCTGGGGTCGCGCAGGCCGTCTGGGGTGCATTTTCTGGGGTAATGGTAATTAATGGTGATGCTTATGGCAATGCGTAATAGTGCCGTGAAACATCAACATCATGCATGCGGGAGTGACATCTTGGCTTGGCGCTGGATTTACACGTTGTGTCGTTGGTGTCGTCGACGATTTGATTCACGCATACGGCCCGATTTTCACGCGGAGGTGGTTCATATGGTACAGTAGAGAACGCTTATATTACGAGCTATGAGAAATTTTGGATCTGGGTATCTAAGATGACCCCGAGTGGGATTTATGCGATTGCTAAAAATGCAACTCCGATGCCATAGGTAGCTGACAAGAGAGCTTGATCCTGTGCAGAATAGGTTCCGGTGTAGGCAGCTGGTGTAACCAAGCCACTCGCTGCGGCCGCTGGGAAAATGTTTTGATCCACTGCGAAACGAGTTCCGTCCTTGGGCAGAGCTCCGCTGACGAAATAGTTGGAGATGACCTTGGCAATTCCAAGCGATACGTGAGAGACGGTGGTGTGTCCACTGCCTGCACGGTATGCAAGGACGGATGAGGCGGGGAGCATTTTTCGAAGTGCCTGTGCAGACTTGAGAGGTGTTGTTGGGTCATTCTCGGCGGAAATGATGAGGATTTGTTTCTTAGCTGCTGCGAGTACACTGTCGGTCTTGGCCATGGCGCTAACACCCAAGTTTCGGACACGAGGGCGTGTGGCAGGGAAGTTGCGACAGAATGTGATGGGGCCAAGGCCGGCATTCAACAATGGAGTCTTCTGGGAGATCGAGATACTCTTTGTGAGGGAGATAACGGTGTCCAAGGTGATTCCATTAGAGGCAGCGTTATCAATACAGCCGAGAGGGTAGACAGCGAGAGTACCGACACCTGGCGCGGAACCATCTTTTGGTGCAGCATCTGCGATCGCTCCGAGAAGTGAAACAAGGGCAGATGCATCCCGGGTTTCGAGTTTGCTTAAGACTGCTGCAAGTGTCTTCCAGGTGGTTGGAACTCTGAGAAGAGATGCAAGGACAGGACTGACAACATCCAAGCTGATGGTGAAGCCGGAAGCGGCAATGGGCTTGGTGAATAGATTATCCAAAAGCTTATCTAATCTAACAGCCACAGTATCAGTGACACCTGCAGGGGCGGCGGCGAAGGAGCATCCTGTCTTTCCAGCAGCAGTGCAGAAGTTTGCGAAGTCGTTCAGAGAAGCACGAACGCTTACTTGGTCGTTTGGAAGTTGACTGACATATGTCTGAGCATTTGCCTGGGCGTCAAAAACACCATCAGCAACGATTCTTCCTACGCGACCAGGGAAGGTTTGAATAAACTCTGTCAGGTAAATGGTTCCATAAGAGAAACCCCAGTAGTTGAGCTTTGCATTGGGCCCATCGGCTGCATCAACTATAGCTGCCATATCTCGGGCAACATATGCTGCGGATGAAGTGTAAAGGGCTGGAGAATTCTGAGCCACACAAGCCTTTGCAAGAGCGGCGACCGAAGTGTCATACGAGGTGATGGCAGACTTGACAGCTGCATCGGCACCAGCATTTGAGAATTGACCAAGCCAAATATTGGGCGCGGATGGAAGTGCGCTGTTGAAGTCGTACTCGGCTTTGGCATTTGGGAAGCACTCCAAGATCGGAGCCGAGGCGCCCGTTCCACGAGGATCCCATCCGATAATATCATACAAACCACCACTGAGCGCCGAGGCGGCGGCACCCGCACCGGATTTCACAAATCCCACACCGGTAGCACCGGGTCCACCAGGATTGAGCAACATGACTCCGAGTTTCTTGTCTGCCGAGACGGTAGCCTTGTAACGAGCTAGGGCGATGGTCGCCTTTGCCGTCGATGCTGCATCACCGTATTCCAGAGGAACTTGGAGGGTTGCACAATCAACCCCGGTACCACACGATGTCCATGTCAACCCGTTCACAAGGACCGAAAGATTGAGCGCAAAAACGAGGGCGTTGCTAAGAGAAGGCATTTTGGAAAAGAATGTAAGGGTGAATCTGAAAAGAAAGTGATTGCCTTGAGGATATCATGATCAAAAGCACCCTCGCCCAGTATTTATTCCTGACATTTTCGCCTTGGTTCCATCATGCCAAGCTTCGGCCTTTTTTTTTACGACAGTCAGTCCACCAGGCCTTGACCAAAACTACTTTCAAAACTCTCATTTCATTTTTCCTCCGGCTAGAATGAAATGAAAAATGCCCTTTTGAAACGGAAAAATGCCTCTTTGGAGAAGCTTTCACATCTTACTCTCCCCAAACAAATGTTAATTGATGAGTCCACCAGGTCTACTAGGATTGGCCTTATGTGAATGGTCTAACAGACTCATTTGCATAAAATCTGATCCCTTAGCATATTCTGGGTGGTGTAGCGAGTTTTGACACTCGTCCAGGAACAAAAGCTATAGCAAAGGATAAATCTCACTCATCGGGTTTGTGTAGGCCGACCCAGTCCTTAACATTTGCTTAGAGGGGAAGGAGAATGGTGTAGAGTATTCGTACTTTCGTAGTTCTTGTATATCTGAACTGGAAGTGGAGATTTTTGGCTCAACGTGATTGGCAAAGATCGACCAGAGCGCAGAATAAGGTTTAGGAGAAGGCTTATTTTGACCGAGGAATGGATATTAAAATTGATTTCAAGCATCAATATTAGATGTATTTAGCAACACAGCAAATTAACCATCTCTAACGGTGAGAGAGAGCGAGGGATAAGAGTTTTGATTGTATACACTCGAGTAATTGGTAAGAAGTTAGACTTCATCGGCTAAAGTGTATAGATGGGGTTGCCTTAGTGATCAGGCCTTCGCTATGTTTTCTAATTTCATATGGTTCTTACAAACTATCAATTATAGTGAAGAAAATATAAAAAATATAACTATCATAGTTGAATCTATTTTGATGTTTATCATCTTTCAATGAATTAAAGTTTGTTTTAGATAAATTCAATCTATTAATTTCGTTTCATATCACGGAAAAAGTGACGCCACATCAACCAATGTAGCAAATAATTAGACCACTAGTGGACTACGAGTATATATATTACTCGTAGTATGATACTCAAGTATATACAGTCCGCAATAGTATAATTGCGCACGCATAGGAACCCCTTGACATTTTATTAATTATTTCAATTCTTGTAAATAGATTTCTTGAGATTTCTTTATTTACAAGGTAGCTAGTTTCAAGCTATTACGTTATTCTATACCTCTATTTACGGTTTACGAGTAGTGTATGGTTCGACTACCAGCAAACGTCCATATGCAACGCATTTGGCTCGGTATCGACAGTACCTTGGTCATTTGGTGCCTTCGAGGTAGCGCCTCCAGCTCATTTCAATGGGCTTTCTTGGTAGTACAAAACGCTATGCAAATCTTCGATATAAAGATCAAATGAGCCCCAAATTATATTGGCATTAAAAACAACAAAGTAATCGATAAACTAGCGGATCAAAGTGTATACAACTCTATATAGGAAATAGATCTCCTTTCCGAATTTATAATCAATAGTATTGAAACGATACTCCGTTCTTTATGTATAGAATCAAAGCAACTCTAGTGGAAAACTGGCTAAGCGAAACTCTTCCATAACTATAACAAATGAAGGTTGGTTTACAAAGTCGATTTTCTATTTGAACTAACTTTTCTTTGGAATGTATTATATCGAATCCTTGCCCTTCGAACATTTCATAGAAACTTTGAATAGTACTACAAGAAATTCCAATACAAAAACTTTAACTTCAAATGCTTTTACAATAGATTGAAACCCTCAAAACACATAGTTCACTATCGCAAAACCCAAACTTGCTTCGAGAAATAGCTTAATAAGCCACATCTACCCCCTTTAACCCCTACTAAAAAGCTAAACTACCTTCAAACCCTTATATCCTCCCCTTTAACTTTAACAAAATTCTTCGGAATTACGGAATTTTACTCTAGAATATGCCCTCACTAAAAACACTTTACTACCCCGGAAAACCTTGTTTTTTTTTTACATTTACTACGTTTAACTATATACAATTTTGCTTTTTAAAAGGAAAAATCGATTATGCCATATAAATAAAAACATAGATTTTCTTACCTTTAAATATATAACTGTATCTCAAATAGCAAGGAAGGAGTTATCCGATTAGCTCACCGGAACCTATTTTTGTAAATTAATTAAGTTGTTTTTTAAAGCATTAAAATAAGCCTTTTGCGGAACACGTTTTTATACTTCTAAAGAGGTTAAAGCGGGCTTAACCCGCTTTTAAGACGTAAATAAATACTACTACTACTACTACTACTTACGAGTAGTGTAAGTTTATACGAGTCCACCAGTGGTCTTGCGAACTATCGTTTTGTATCTTCTCTAACTTCACGTTTAACACTTGCAAGAAATTGCTTGAATACATTGCATGCTAGGTACTGAGTAGATACCTAGCATTGGCACCAGCGGTGTAGATATAGTATCTTCCCCTCAATCGTTATAAACTCTATATCCGCTCGTTGACACTGTGGACCTCGATTGAGAGGTTTGATGTAGCATAATAGGTAGGGGTCTCATCAACACTACTTTGTACACTCGACCCCTCGAGTACCTGGAACCTTACTGCACAATAAGGTTGGAAGGAAACGTTAATTTGAGGTACAGTATGTATTTCAATGCGAATTATATTCTTTCTCCAATCTCTTTTCTCAGCAATGCTTTGCTTGATTAACCTCCCTCATAATCACAAGGAGAGCAAGAGGGTGTTGTCGAAGTTTGGGTACCGTGGATGAGGTTCAATAGGGTCTGAATTCAGGTATGTATAAACACTCGAAGCTACTTATCTAAGTTATGGACAGAGCTATGTATGCTTTCCCATCTACTGGCGCATCGGCTAGGAGGTGCGGTATAAGTCACATGATCCATATAAATGTATCCATCCATCCATTCCATTCCAAGAATGTCGATACTGTACATACTTACTACCGTATAAGTTACCTCGCAAATTCGAATTCATGATAAAGCTCTCTTCCCACTCACGCCCATCAGTGCGAATACACGAAGCACGAACGAAGCATGACCATCCATCCTTATTAGTCTTCGAGTACTCGAGGATACTTGCAATCGTCGCTTATTATGTAATCGCAAAAGCCAAGCGATTCTGATCCGCGTAAACCTCTCTGAGACAGAAAGAAGGAGCTCAGGATACGAGTAAAACATGATCCGATAATGATAATCTGACCATGTTATCCTGTCATCAATCAACTAAATCATTCCTTTCATATATACTTGTATACGTACATCCCAGCGAGCGAAGAACGATTAGATGATAATTCTACGAGTAGAGCCCATGCCACTCACTAATGTACTCTAACACGAATTACATCTGGATATCCATCCACCAATCAACCTGCTTCGGTTTATTAATTACTCTATCTATCTTTTCAAAATCTCTATTAGATCCTCATTTACTTATTCATATATTCAAGAATATCAATAACTTTATATATATAAATTTCACTATAATCATCACCATCCTCTTCTCAATATCAAATGACATCTCACAAAATACAATACCTTCTACCATCATCATCATCATGAAAAAAATCATACAGTACTTTCATAATCTTAGAATATAACAGTTGGTAATAGTATCATTCTTTGTTCTCTCTTTCTCTTCTACTCATACATAGATACATAACCTTATTCTCAATTCACTACCCTTCAGCCCCCCCTTTCTCTCTCTCTCTCTCTCCCCCTCTCAAACAATATACTTCTCTTTTTTTTAACAACTTTAACCCCATTTCCTAATCTCAGTTCCTAGCCATAAGATAGCCAGTCATTCATTGTTTCCATCATAAGTGTAAGAAACTACTTAGTGTTCCATTTTGTTCAATGTCATGAAAACACTCCCAACTTTCCACCTCCAATCAAGTCATTATGTAGATAGAACGAAACAAGCCCTATTTATCAATCAAAAGTAATCCAAAGACAACCCTCACTCTTTACTCCAACTCTAGTCTTCGAAACATCTGAACTTTTGCTACTTATCGGTGCTACTGGTCCGACCAACACCGCACGCATAAAGTTAATGACCTATAGAGGCATGACGCTTCTTCATGGCAACAATTTTCTTGACTGCTGAGGCTCCCAATGTAGGAAGAGGTACATCACCATTGACGACCCACCCTCCTGCCACAGAGGCGGGGCAAGTTGGTGATGGTTTCTGGGGTTTATAGTCCGATTGTTTGACTCCATTTGGAGTAACCGTAGCCCAAATATTCTTCAACGTAGCAAACTCAGGATCCATAGGAATCGGTGGTCCGCCATATTCAGTACCTCTATAATTGACGACCCCGTAGTCATTTCCTTCATTGACCCACTCGTAAATGATGGCACCAGACCAAGTGCCTGACATTTCAGGGCCGAAAATGACTTTTTGATCTCCGAAATATCTGTGATGGTCATGTCAGCCATTGGAGAGGGAACAATTTTAGGACTCTGAATGTCAAGGATAAATTTGAGCATGAAACTTCTTCATGACAGAAATGAGATTGCTAATATTGCTTACCTTGGTCGAGGGACGATGCAACCAGTTTCCGAAAAGAAGATTGGAATGGTGTAGTTCTCAGCCATGTGTTGTAGATTGTGGTAACCCGAACTATCGTACGTCGCATTACCACACCACTCATAAGAATTGAGACCAAAGAATTCGATGGTAGTCTTGAGATCACCACAAGCAAGATAGTTTTGCAACTGTGGTCGAAGCTCTGCAATATCGGCGGCTGAGTAACCGATGGGAATCTTGCGGTAGCCCATTTTATCACGGTAAGATCTCATATCGGCCGCGGCAGCTTTGATAAAAGGTGCAGCATCAGAATTGTTATTTGAATTAATGACTTCATTGCCGACCCAAAAGCCAGCCGTATTGGGGAATGAATGGAATGCATCCATTACCCTGGTATAATTATGAAATTGGTCGAGAGTCCAAGCTGGGCCAATAGTGCGGAGGGTGGTGCCAAATGTATCGAGATCGAGCCAAAGGTAGATGCCGGCATCCGCGAGAATCTTCATACATCCAGTATGGTCTTTGGTGGGATCAACGTGGTAAACCCGGACAGAGTTTGTACCAAATAATTTCATGAGATTGATGTCGTACCTGCATTGAGTGACATTGACAAGTGGGTCATCACCAGTGCCTTGGAATGCAAAACCTATGATTGTTGGCCAGCTACACTAAAATGAGAATGGGGACTGAGATGGATGGATACCCTTGAGAAAGAATTGTTCTCCATCAGCAAAGAATTTGGAACCCTTCACTATAATCTCAGGAATAGCAGTAACAGTAGCGAGACTGGCTGCCAGAATCAATGCAGCTTTGGGAAGTATTGAACGCATTGTGAAGAACGATATTCAGTGAATACGAGCAGGAAGAAGATGATGGAAGGTGCAACAAGCAATGAAAATAAACCAAATAATGATGGCTGATACAGTTAATGTGACTGTCTCAGAATAAAATAATGAAGTCAAGCAAAAGCAAATGGATATTCGTCAATGAAGCGAGCAAATGTTGTTGACAAGAAGGAAAAGAAACAGGAAGAGAGAGGAAAGGATGTATTTATAGCCATCTTTCCACGCCAATTAACTCGAGGAAGGTGCGAGCAGTCCCACCCAGATGAGCACTTGACCATTGCATCTTGCACTGGTGGTAGTTGTCGATTTCAAGAGTATACCTGAAAGAGCGTTCGACTGTTGGTAAATTGACCGATCAAATGATAATCTACCATTTTCTGAAGCATTGTGTTTCACTCAAGGTTATTCGTATTAACATTGAGATTTCTCCCCACGATGACCCGTTGTACCGAAAGGAGTCGAGAATTTCACATTGGTATATTGATTGACAAGATACTTCAAACAATGGAAACACCTGCCTCAAATGAACGAAATCTTACCTGGCAACTCATTCTTCCTCCTGAATTGGTATAATAGCCATCTACAGCATTGAAAACTGATCACAACTTCCGTCTAAACATTATCGGACGGACTTGCCCCATATCAGCAATTCCACTCAGATAATCATCGTGTCTAAGCATCATATCCCCAACCCCTGGCTTCCACTGGCCTAACTCCAATAGCTCCATCGGCGAAGGCGTTACCCGGACTACCCTGAAGAACACGTGCAGCTGCCTGACCTCTGGCA
Organism: Monilinia aucupariae; assembly: GCA_002162555.1. Classification (NCBI taxonomy): domain Eukaryota; kingdom Fungi; phylum Ascomycota; class Leotiomycetes; order Helotiales; family Sclerotiniaceae; genus Monilinia; species Monilinia aucupariae. The sequence continues at coordinate 462,860 of NGKF01000007.1, forward strand.
ACCTCCTCTTGCAATATCTGTACCCTATAATCTTCATCCAGACATGAATCCTTTTTGATTATTCGTCCCAAGATTGCAGATCTCAATGCAGCTTCCCAATGATTGACAAATTCATCCTCGCTTTGCACCGTTGCTTTTCGTGAAGAAGCACTTACTCCCGCAGGTCTGTCGGCGTATTCGTATATGGCTTTCACGACTTCATAACGACGAGTAATGAGGAACAGGATTGGCCATGAGAATACCCATAAGAATGTGAGATAGAAAAACCACCGAACCCAAGGGATCATCCGCCATTCGTTAATCATATGAGGTGAATACACGATGACTCGTTTGTGCGAGGTTGGAAAATTGACACCAACTTGACCCTGATAATTTGTAGATGTAACGATACGTCTTAGAAGATGTTCTAGGTGACTTTTGTCGTGATTTATGATCTTGCGCTCGAATACAAAGCACTTCATCTTGGAGGGATCGGAAACGAATTTTTGGCACCACGCTTGTAGCTCATCACCTGTCGAGCCCGATTCTATATCGATATCAGAGAGAGATGGCTCGAAGGATTTGAACATCCCTCCGCGGTATCCTTTCTGGTTATCCGGTAGAATCTCCAGCTTCCCCCCCGTTCTTATTCCCGCTGTGAGAAGATGTGTTAGATTCAGACGAATATGGAAATCGGTAATGGTCTCGGTCGTCTCTTTGTTGTGTCGACGCTGAATTTCTTTGTGAGTTCCAAATAACTCCACATGATACGTTGGAGCATATTGAGCTTGTTCGAGTATCATTTGGCGAAGAGCATGTGGGTCCGTCGAGTAGTTTGGGAACCTCGTCCAGAAATCGCATGAATTATAGTCGTGCGACGAGAAAGGGAGGACGGGTGGCGGGCTGCAACCAAGTTATTTTACTGAGGATTACGACATGTTGGATGCAAGATACATACATATACCAATCTATGCCGGGAGCAGATTGAGCATTATGGGCGGATCGATCATCAGTCCGCGAAAGAAGAGGTGCCGATGAAGAAGTCTCCTCGTAGGATGGAAGGTCTTCCTCGGGATATTCTTGATCCATGGTATTCAGAAAGTGCGAAGAGGAAGAAGCAGCAGCAGCAGCAGCAGCAGCAGCATTGTTAGCTTCTGATTCATTCCTATAAGGATCAGCCTTATAGGGCAGAGGTGTTTCTTTCCCCATGGCGAAGATCTGTGGCTGTCAATAAACGACTGCTGACTGATAGTATTGATGCTGTTGATGTTGTTTCAAGCAAGTCTTCATGAGGTTGGATGGATGTGAGATCAAACCGAGGATATGTGTGATGATCCATTCAATCTTGGCGTTTCACCTGTTGATCCTTCGTACCAGGACTTTTGATATAATGAATACTCCGGACCAGCAGACGTTGTATTGAGATCTGATAAGCTTGATTTCCCATCTCACCAGTCACCAGTCACCACTGGCTGCTGCTGCTGCTTCTCCTGCTTGAGGTTCCACTCATTGAGACACAGCCACAATAGAAAGAGGTGCCATTGACCATTGACCATTGACCATTGACCATTGACCGTTCACCGTTATTTGTTTTCCATCCCATATGCACGAGATTCCCCAGGTTTTCCAGGAAGTCGATCCGCTGGTTGTATCAATATCATACGGAGTCCCTGCTCTATCACCTATCATCTATCGTGAAGCATTTCGTATTGTCAGTAACCAGCAGTAAGTAAGACTGTTCATTCATTTTTACCGACACCCTTTTTCATCCTTTTTCATCCTTTTTCTTCTCCCTCTTACCCATAAAGCAGTGGAAGAAGGTTCAAGTGGGGTCGTTTTTTGAGCTGTCACTCACCTTGCTTATCGCCCTTACCTGACCTAATTTGTGAAACAAACGAACACAAACAAGAACTCAAGACACTTCAACCTTCCTTGCTCCTTGACCTTGCCGGCAATACAGTACGAAGTCGCCGTTGGTCCAACTCCTCCATCTGGACTCGATATACTCTATTATCTTCTACATTCTACCTGTCGTCTATCATCTATTATCTATCATCTATCATCGATCGTCTATCGTCAAGCATCAAGCATCAAGCATCAAATCTAAAGATACAATACGATAGCTTCAAATCCAATCCAGACCATTCCATTCCATTCCAATTCGAACCCTCACACCTACATTCAAAATGTCAGAATTAAAGAATGCTGAAGTAAGAGAGATTCAAGCTTTGCAGATTTGCAGATTCCCAGATTCCCCTCCTTGCACATTCCCCCGATTCCCATATCTCTTCTGAATATGTTCTAATCACCCTCTCACACTCTAGGGTCTCAGCAATGAGGAAATTCAAGCATATAGAGATGCTTTCTCCATCTTCGTGAGTCAAATCCACACATATCTCCATATTGCCGCAGAACTCTTACATGCATTCAACGCAGGACAAAGATGGTGATGGTATGCGCAATTCCAACCCCGCACCCCTTCTTCTCAATCCTTTCCTAATCATCCATTCTTCAACTAGGAACCATTTCCACAGCCGAGCTCGCAGAAGCAATGAAATCCTTGGGACAAAATCCTTCAGATGCAGAGATTCAAGATATGATAAATGAGGTTGATGTCGATCAATCGGGAACAGTCGATTTCGATGGTTTGTTACACCTCCCCAAGACTGATCCATACCCCACATCTTCATCTCATCAATCCTTTCATTCGAACCCTTCTAATCATCTGGTACTCGATCTGCAGAATTTCTCAAGATGATGACCACTGAAACAAAGGGGGTGGATTTTGAACAGGAGATGCGCAGCGCTTTCCAAGTATTCGATGTTGATGGAAGTGGCACAATCTCTCCAGAGGAAATCTACAAGTTGATGGCATCTTTGGGAGAGAATTTGTCCGAGGAGGAGATTAAGAGTATGGTGAAGGAGGTTGATAAGAATGGTGATGGAAGCATAGATTGTATGTCAACTCCCCCCTCAAATGTTTTTCAAAAACTTTGCAGTCATGACACAACTACTAATTTGACTCGATTTTTATAGATGAGGAATTTGTTTCATTCATTCGCGACAACAAATAAGGATTCAGCACTAATTGGGAGGAAAATTATGGAAACGGGAGAAAAATTGGATCTCATATGGAAACCACTTGCAATTTTATAGGAATATACGTTATTTCGTTCTAACCGCCACTCTGAATGTAAATGCATGTTTTCTTGATACATACGAGATATGAATAGACCAAGTGGGTTGTTTAAATGGCTTGACATCACTTCATTGCTTTGTCTTTTCTCATTTGAGGTTCAATTTTCATCACAGTGCCCCTACAGTAGGATCCGACAACACTACATTTTGGGAAAGCTTTCTCTTATGGCAACACAGAATTGTTTAGGTCAAGGAGTTCTTCGAGTTCTGAAGGAAGTTTTGTTTTTCTTGACATGCATAATCATCAGGGAGCAATGGAATTGTTAATTATACATGTACTCGCGCAAACTAGCCAAGATTTCTCTTTTAATTTATATATATTTTAATTTTAAACTACTGCATACACACACATACACCCGTTACAAGATATATCAAAACTCAAAAACAGAAGATGTGAAGTTAAAAGCCATGAAGTCTGAAACTAGGCTCACGTTTGGCGTTGAGATCGAATACCTTCTAGTCACTGTTCACCCCATTCATTCTGACCCTTATCCGAATGATCCTCGCGAGATGGATGGAGAGAAGTTATGTTCGATAGATGCCACCAATAAAGAAATCGTCAAGAAGTTGTGAAGGCCGTTAATGTTCCAGTATCAATTCTTTAGCAAGAACCCGAAGATAAATCTGAATCGCCAGATAAACCATTTGAAACTGATTGGATATTGAAACACGAGTCGAGTGTTGTCGCTCATCGACTGCTTCATCCAAATTACAGGGAGTCTGGTATAGATATCTCATCTCCGCCCGTACTATTACAACGATGCTTCACGCGAAGTCGTTGGCACGATTCTAAAAAGACTGTGGAGGAGAAAGAACTACTCAGTCCGCGTTGATCGCAGTACATACAGGCTCACATGACCACGTGGGAAATCGGCATGTCGGATTCCCACTTCCTGTGCTTTGGCAACCTCGTTGCGATTCTCTCTATGCTTACGATTGACGAATGATTACGTGCGGTTGTTCCTTCCTGCGGATCGGATCGCGTGCAGACAGACTACTTTTACTCTCAAGCGAGGTGGTGGGGGCACCTTTTACCTGTTGTTGATTCTCTGTCGAAAATACGCATTTTATGCGTTTGGAGCTCCTTGGCTATATCCTCTCGTCCACCAGTGGTCGCAAGATTCAAATCAGTTGAACTGATCGATTACATGTGCTCCTTCCTTCCCCCCTCCTCCTCCCCCCCGGCAAAAATCAATATCTGGGGTTCAACCTGCTGGATTTCAAGGCCCAAATGCGAGTCCCGAGCGCATGGGCAAATTCCGCATCGGTCTTTCGTCGTTTGATGTCAAGCTATTCTTTACTGCTTGCATGTATGTCTGTGTTTGAATTTTTGAGAGGCGCCGTTGGTGAGGGGCTGGGATGGTTTGATCGTGTGGCTTGGATGGAGTTTGGGGGTGAGAGGGAGTGGTCTGTTGGATTGGCTTGGCTTGGGTTGGGTGGAGTGGGGGGAATGCGGTACGCTTGGTTTTGTTGTGGGATTAACTAGGTGGTGCGGCGATGGTTTGTTGTTGTATAGTTGATATAGTTGAGGATAGAGAGGGGCTTTGAGGGCGGATTGGGGGGGATGTTTGTTTGAAGGGGTAGGGTTTGTTTTTGGGATTCGTCGAGAGATGGTGAAATATTGGGGATTGGTTTTTGGGGGAGGGATGGGGATGGGAAGGATAATGATGGGGATGGGGATAAGAATCCTAAGATTGGAAACGTAAATGTTACTGGGTAATTATCCATTTCCCATATCCATATCAATTACACCATCCCATCCCGTCCCTTTCCCATACCAATCTATAACATATCTTTCCGTCTTATTCTTTCTCAGTATACTCTTACTGCTACCAATCGGCTATACTCGAGTAGATAGATAATATAAAAGAAAATAAAATGAAATACATTACAATAAATTTTTGACTAATAATAATAATAACATAGATTAGTAGCAATTACAATATAAGAATTTATCTAAAGAAGTTAGGTTAATCATCTACCTACAAGCATCTACGAGGAAATTTTATACACATATCACTGGTACCTGAGTAGCATGTTAACAATATATTCAAGTGGTTACTTTTGTTACTTCAATGGGTTTATTTGGTTGGTTGGTTGATCACTTGGTTGCTTGATTGATTGATCACTTGGTTGCTTATAGGGAGGGAGATGGCTGAGAGGGTTTGATTGAGAGGTTGAGAGTAGGAGTCTGAATGTGAATGTGAATGTGAATGTGAATGTGAATGTGAATGTGAATGTGAATGTGAATGTAAATGTAAATGTAAATGTAAATGTAAATGTAAATGTAAATGTAAATGTAAATGTGGGTCTGGGAGTAAAAGCAACAGTAGAAGTGTGAATGGGAAGTGAGTGATTGTAAGTGAGGGAGTGGGAGTGGGAGTTTAAGAAACAGATATTGTATTCACTGTACTGTTATATTTCATATCTTGTTAATAAGTAGAGGAGATGCAATGGCATGGCATGGGACGGGAAGGTATGAGATTAAATAAGATTTAGGGCCGGCTTGATTAGACGCTGCTATCGTTCTATTCTTTCATGTGTGTGTATATGTATACTCGAACATATATGAAGGAAGTAAGTAGTAAGAAGTAAGAAATAAGATTTTACCCCTTTTTTCTCTTTCCCCTTGAAAAGAAGAACTCTAGGCATTGAGAGTAAAAGAAAGTAAGTGGAAGGAGTAAATGTTATATATAGATATAAACTTGGTTAGTTCATGGATAGATAGATAGAGTTGTATATAGTTGAAGAAAGAAAGAAAGAAAGAAGGATAGAAAGAAAAGTATGAAACACAAAAAGAAAATGAAATATACCTTGATGAAAACATAATGAAACATATGAATTTCTACTCGAGTATATCCTATGAACTAATTATAGCCTGGAGGATAAATCAAACTTGTAGGAAGGGAAAGAATTGTTGAAATTTTATCGAATTTGACATGTTAGAATGTATCAGTTGAGTGAGGAAGGAGGATTGAGGCAATGAGAAGTCTTAAGTATATCAATTGAATACTTCTAATGCCGAAGCTCAACACTGGAAACACGGGGAGCGATTTCTCGCTAAACTTGCTAATGCTAATGCTAATGCTAATGCTAATGATCAACGCTTAACTCTCACATCTGCCCTCACTTCATACTCTAGTATCCCATCAACCACAAGACTTCTCACGAGATTATCAAACCTGTCACCGTCAAGCTCTACTCAAGGGATTGTCTTCCTGGCAAATCTTGAATCGATGCCTCACTAATCCCTGCTCTTCTCCTTATTCACGCCCTCAAGCCTATTACTCAGACTCGGCGCGTACAGATCGAACGATCTCATTGCTTCTCGCTTCGGCTGTAAGGGGTTTTCAGTTGCGCTACTAGAGTTATATTCCAAATGCTATTTCAAATTAAATTCATCAGCTCAAAGCGCGCCTTGGACTCTCAATTGTGTGTTCAGTGAGTGGATTACCTGAAGTAGATCCGTCCCTATTTTTCCACCTGTCGAACATCCCGCATCTCGCCAGTTATTGCGTTGCCAGGTAGGTAGGTATCCATGCATTTCTCAATACTGGCTCTGAGATAAATAGATGGACTCGGTGTGGATATCGACAAGGTGGAATCCATCTTGAGTGTCATGAGGTTCATGCTGGAATAACTGTCCGGGGAGGGTAGATCGGTTGAGATTGAGGAGACTCGTGTATCTTCTCGGCCCATCATGTTGCGCGTAAATGATAGCCGAGAAATCCGCTCGTTCGGGCGTGAGAATTCGATGGGGATCTGCGAGGATGGCCGCGCGTTTGTCTTGGGTAATCAGATGTCCATTCTTGAATATGGTAGATACGGTTGTAAAGGCGGATCCATCCATATTTCTTCAGTGTTTCTCATAGTTTTGGCAAGAACCATGAACCCGGAATTCCATGTAGAAGGCAATGTACTCTGCCCAGTTGATTCGCTCGAAGCTTGTGGGGTTTTGTGTTAAGGATAGGGATAAAATCTACCTTCTTTGGCATGATTATATGTTATAAAATTTCCAGAACGTATTGAGTGACTTATTCTCCTGAAAATGTGTGCAGGGAGTGACCAAAATCAGCAATGGAAAAACAAATATACTTTTTCAATATCCAGTAAGCAATTCTTGAAGAAGTGCTTTCAACTCAGACTAAAGAAGAAATCGACCATATCATTGCACCACGTGAGATGGACGGGTGGAAGGTATTCCATCAGCACCTTTCACCAAATGTATCTAGATTTTGGTTTTGGCTTGGAAGGATTTGATAACTAGAATTTGCCAAGGGGAAGTGCAATGTCAATCCACAGATACTCATCTGTATGAAAGAGGCTATCACATCAATCAGCAACTTCACTCAATGAAAAGGCTTGCATAAGATCCAGTCTGACGAGCAGCAGACTATCTAACCAAACTTCACACGGCGCTTCAAACTGTCAAGAGTAAATCCAGTACAAAATTGAAGATCTGGATGTTTCGGAAAGATGTATTATTGAGCCTATCGTGAAACAGTTAGTGGCATGAAAATGAGCCGCAGGCATTGCGGTAGGAGAAGCATTATTTCCTCCATCAAAAACCCCCACTAACACACCAAGAAAGCTCGTGACCGGTTACTTCGCTGAAGATGAAGATAGTCTTTTTTTTCCGAATCTTAAACCCTCCAAAAAACCAAACCTCTGTCTCTATCTCTATTAGACAAATCCTTCGATGAATCGTCCAAGCCATCGTTCAGACGACATTCTTATCATAACACGAATCTGGATACGGTCAGGGTATGCCCAAGATCCCCCTCACGGCAAACGGCGACATCACATGTCATCCATCTGTGCATTACAGGCGATATACGCGTCTATATTTTGATCCCATGGTATCCAGATATATTCCACCCGGCCCAGATTCTGTAATTCCATGCCTAGATATCCCGCGCGCTGAAGGAGATCCCGATTCATAATCTGGGACCCTCTTAACCTCAGCCAGTCATCATTATGCCACCTGGAAATCCAATCATTCATGCAATCGACCGCATATCTAGAGTCGGAGTGGATCACGACGTGAAGTCCAGAATAGCCATGGAGTTTTTTGTATTGCGCAAGAGCCTCCGATTGTGCCATGAGGACGGCGGTTAGCTCGGCTCGTTGGTTCGTGGGAGCGGGGATGGTGTGACTGTGCAGTGTTCGTGTCCAGGTCATCAAATTGTTTCCGTATGCATCTTTGACAATTGCGGTGGCGGCACCGTAGGCTCCACTGTTTCCATTGTTTCTGCATACACCACCCGTATAGAACGCCATGAAGCACGTCATGATTTGCTTTTGAAAACGACGTCGCCGAGAAGAATTATATGAATGACTGGATGGCGAAGTGAATGGAGTTTTCACCTATTTATGTTGGTATAGGTGAAGGGTATGGCGCTTGCATTTGCTGAAGATGGAAGAAGTGCTCCATTAGTAGTTTCCTGGAAGATTTCAGCAATTCGCTTTGGGAGCTTAAAAGAATGGAAGCAATCAACAAGGTCGTTATGAAGAGGTAAGTTCGATTTGAATCAGAAAAAAACCACGTAGATAGCTACTGTCATTTGTGAAAGGGTGAAGATCAAAGCTATCGAAATTCGGCAAACGAACAGAAGAATGAAAGGTACATGATTTGTTCACTTATAGCCATTACAGCACAAGAAATGAGGATATTTCGTAGATATCTGAAAAATTGTCTTGGTTTCAAAGAATGGTCTGAGAATCTCATCGAATATATAGTTAAAGAACGTTGATGTTTTCGAATGACTTGCTTATTTTTCCGGTTCCATTTTTAGATAAACCTTTGATACTCGAATGAAGTGTTCGATCAATCAAATCCGGTCCATCCAGGTTTCCGGTATGATCAAGTTTATATAACATTCTATACGAGTACAGATTTTATATGAATTTATACCAGTATAACCGGGACTCCTGTATATTGCAATACGACGTAGTCAGAATTATCTGTAATAATAATATTACGCGAATATCATTTGTTCACTATATTCCTATGACATGTGGTTATCACCTACTAAATCGTTTAAATCGTATTAAATAAGAAATTTTTGAATTGTTTAGCGTGTCCTCAACCGTATGGCATACCATCAGGAGCCAGTAGTTGAAGAATAACGTTGATTTGTGCGACTGTAGCTACTTGCAGGCTGTAGCAAAAGAGTAACCTGTTGAGGAACTCCTCTTTGCTGGCGAGAAGCCAGTTCTTGGTCAAAGACTGGCTGAGCAACGGCTTCTCGAGCCGCTTCGTGAGCTTCTCGTGCACAAATGGCTCTCAACGGCGCCAACTGTTCCAACCCCTGCCCAGGTTCTTCGGGGATTGCTGCCTGTAACTCTCTGTATAACCTGGCCACGGCACCTTCTTCCTCAAGACCATCGGCATCGTCTCATTTGCGTTCGCACCAAGACTCTCGATGTGGTGTCATACTTGCGTTAGTTTGTTTGCGGTTTGAAAAGTATCGAAGGGTAAGCTTAGTGTCTTGAAGTTTTCCATCTGGATCACTTTTTGAGGAAGTTGGTGGCAAAGATGAAAATACTCCAGCCTAACCAGAAAATAGTCTTGTCTATATGTCTCGTAAGCCTCCTTCGTACTCAATTAGAAGAATTAGGGCCAGAGCCTACATTCTTAGTCATCTTGAGCTTACCGAGAAATAGATATTGGCCGCAATGAATAGGTTATCTCCAGTTGAGAATTGAGTAAGTGATGATTAAGTCATCAGGAGGTATACTCGGCTACGAGAAATGATGCAATGGGCAAAGAGAATTAAAGAATCCGTTCAGGTCTATTGGACCCCTTTCCAAAAGTTGCAATTTAAAATTATAAAATTAGAGTATCGCACAGAAAGGTTGAGTTTTTAGTTTTAGAGATAGATGCATCTCAGTACACAATGAGTGAGCCCATCATATCCTGATTTAAAACTTATAACCACATTATGAAACCCACGAGATCCTCTCTACCACTCTCAACGACAGCCATTTTTGTTATATATCACTTCGAATACGTCTATCACTATGTGCCTCATAACCATTCTAAAGATAGCCTGATGTACACTTCACAGCCAGCATTTCCAATTCCCTCGCGAATTATACTAAAACCGCAAGGCTCTCCTAAAGACGATAACAGATACTCAACCACTCCAACTTATTCGGATGGAGAGGCAATTGGGAGTGGATTCCCATCACTATGGCTGTTGCCATCGTAGAAATTGCAATTGATTGTTGTGAATCTGAGCCTTACTCATAATCTCCGAACTCCTTCAACGAAAGTGATAGTGGAACTTGATTAATGAAGATAAAAAGCTCCAACAGATTTTCCAAATACTACCATAAGATCCATAATCAAACCTAAAAAATGCATTATATTCATATTTCAATAGCTACTCGAAAAAGGGGCCAGAGCGATATAACTATACCGTCACTTCTATCGTTTTAGACTTCACTATATGTATAAAGGGTATATTGTAAGATCTACTTGCGTAGCCTACATTCGAGACTTTGGAAAATACGTGAAAGTGACGAGGTGCCCCAAATAAATAAGCCACTGGAATTAGATCCGATTAACCCTCAATATTCTTCTCTGATACCCACTCTGATATCTACTTCATCCATCGACGTCTGCCATAAGATATAAAACCTACCACACGGCTCAAACCATGCTCTATCCACCGAGCAAGCCCCCGAAGGCGCACCAAAAGAAACAGATTTTCCCGGAAGCGTCTCGGCCTCGCAGAGCTCGACGAAGGAGCTTTTGCAGAGAAGCATCTGCTGCTATGTTCAAGCTCGAGGGCAGAAACCAGTTAATAATTTGTAGTTACCACTCGATACTACAGTCCATGGCCATCTTTGGATCATCGCCAGAACAGATAGTGGTTGATGATTGGAGAATGATAATAACCATCGTACCACACACCATTACGCAAAACTAGAACTCCATGCATATCGATCGCCTCACGGTACGTGGAAAGGCTTGCAGGCTTTGCAAAAGATAGAAATGCAAGCGGCCGTCTTGAATATCACAGAATTTGGTCAATTCTCTTCAAAGGTCTGGAACCCCTAGACGAGAGACATATAAAGCCCGTATTTCATCTTGCTGATGTAGATATTCGGTGAAGGTTTTATGGTTAGCTATATATATGTTTGTATTTATCTACTCTATTTTCAGCTAATCAAGAAGCTTGATTTGAAGTCTTGTTATCCACAGCAAAATTATCCTTGTTGATGGTACATTCTAATTCGAGAAATTGTGTTAGATGAAGGGTTAGATTTGAGTATAGAGGTTGGTTAGGTTCGAGAGACCTCGCTTATAAACGAGGGGGGTGTTACGCTTCTGCTATATATAGTTGAACACGAATCTATTCTAGTACCTTTTGAACCGATGGCACAATAGTAACGACGTGTTCGACTACGAGCGTCACATATACTAAATTGAAAGAAAAACTTATATTTAGAAGTTTTCGAGTTGAAGGAATCGATTTTCTTAGTTTTATTATAGATTTTAAATCCTATAATCAACCCTTCTAGAAGTTATATTAAGCTAGCTTCGATCGAAATTATAAAGCTAAAGGATTCATTCTAGATTCTTTGAGATCGAGGAATATAAAGTGAAGTGTCTGCTTTATAGTTTTTTTTTCGAAGCATTACTTTCGAAAATGGATTGATAGCGATAAGGGATTCCTTTATTTAATACGATTTATGGTTTGCAGAATTTCTAGAATGTCTCTACTCGAGTAGTGAGTGTTACGCTGCTTCACGAGACAATATAAATAGAAAACCTTGGTGGAACTTTGAGCTATGATAGATGGTATGATTTGGATTCAATTGGGATTATCATTAACCTTACAGCAGTTAGGCGATGACAAATCAATGACAAACCAACATGAAGACCACTTGTGATTGGGATTAATGCATGGAAAAAACCGACGTAGTATGTAATCTTGGGAGTTAATTTGACGCAACCAAGTACGGGGAATGTAATGATTGCAAAACGATTTTCGTTATTAGTCATGATTGAATAAGTTGGTACGAGGAGGTATTCAAAACTTGATAATGATCGACAAAGACTATAAATCATGACTCGACCTGCCTCTGGATATCTTCGTCAAGGACCTGAAGTTTGCAGTTGGTATTTACATCATCGTGTCAACTCAGATCTGCCTATGATATTCCCATAGGATTGCCTCGAGTAAGGCAACTCGTCCTAAGCTCTTGGTACTACCGGTAGTTCTTCCTTTGTCAATAATCACAACTGCAATGGCTATCTGTACTTCCTTTCCCTACAGACAATCTGATATCGCCCTGCTTTCAAACTATGGATGCATTCCTTGCATCATCTGAATCCAAGTATGGTTGGTTACTTGCATCCCCCTAATCCCCATCTCTCCTAGCTTCAATGCTCTGCAAGCAAATCTCCAATCAATGACCTCCGTCCAAAGCTTGATCAAGGAGCTTTCAGGTCCGAGCTTATTTCTTGCTTACAGGAACAAAAGTGTGATATGAATCGATGGGTGTAAGCCTGGTCTTAAGCCAGTAAGCATCTCCTCTTTCCCCAGCTGAAGCTCTTGGTCCCCCCCGAGTTCCGATCGGTTTTCATCTCATCTCTGTCACTTCATACCAACTCATAATCATCTCATCTTGATATCTTGACATCTATTCACCGAAGCGCTCGATTTGAGGGGAATTTGTATACACACTCCGACCAATATGACTACAAGAAAGAGAAAGGCTGAAGAAGAGGAGCTCGTTGCTCTCCCATCGGATGAGAGTGAGGAGGAAGAAGAGTAAGTATCGGGTTTCCCATTCATTGACTGGTCGTTGATGTCGCGCATACGCTTCAATGGTTCATTTCATCACATTGAGATCTCGATTTCGTGTTGTTTGATTGGATCGCAAATTATCTGATGGAAATTGTAATTGTCGTTTTGTATTAATGCGCAGATTATCGCACGTATCACTTGGTTGGACACGATTAATTGTCCGTTCGTTCATTGAGAAAATTGAAACTAATCATCGCAATCTGTTAGGTATGAAGACTCCGACGCTGAAGACGCAGCAGCCGTGTCTGCTGCATCAGATGAAGATGATAGCGACGAGGACGAAGAGGGATTAGAAGAGGAAGAAGCTCAAGGTATGCGATACAGCGCGCGATATTGCAATTTTCTAACCCTTGATGGCCAATATCCCTCACACACTTGCTGATAACATCCGCACAGAAATTGCACCTCCAACGAAAAGGCGCAAGGTCGTCGCAAACGACATCGCCATCGACGAGAATGAGATCCTTCCTATTGACGATGACGATGACGATGATGATGAAGCCGAAGCCGAGAATGGCACAGTGGAAGATGAAGAAGATTCCGCTGCAGATGATACAGTCGATAGTTCTGGACCTACTAGTAAAGCTGCGAAAGTGAAGGGGGGAGTTGTTCCTGATGAAGGTGATTTGAATGAGGTTCAAACAGCGGTTGCCGAGGATGAAGATGATGAGTAGATAAGATTTCTTTCTTATCGTCACATACAAGCCATTGTATCCACTTCAAACAGGAGAACGTGCGGCATACGAGGTTAGAGATAAATGAATAATAATGGGACGAGAGTCATGAGAGTCATGAGAGTCATGACAGTGATGAGACTCCTGTTGAGACTGTTGAGATGAGGGAGTCGGCACTGGGCTGAAAGTTGGTACTTCTGTTGGGTTGAAGTCAGGGATTCAAGCAGGGGGTTTTGCGTGGGAGCGTCTATTTTTCTTTATTATTGCTGTACTCCTTTATTTATTTCCCTCCCAGGTTGTTTAGATTCCTACTCTACACAGTACAGTAATACATGTTCCTTCTTTCTTGAACCTGTTGTACAGCATTTTCTTCCCTCTTTCCAATATCAGTTGAATTCCTTGTCTCACTTGATCCGCGACAGCCTAGTCTAATGTACGCCGCAAAGAAATAATACGAACGAGCATTCTAATAAGCTTCATTGGCATGGCGACTTGGAAATTTTCAAACTCTAATACGAGTACTTCGTAAATGGCTTTGAAGATAAGGCACACGCACACTTATCTTCCTCCACCACTCCATCCTCCAGGTCGTCCTCGAGTCGACGTGAAAATTGAAAATCTATTGAATAATAACCTTAACCAGTGAGGCTTGTTTCACTTTAGCGTTGTAACCTCGACCTCAATGATCGCAACCGCCCTTTTAGTTGTAAACTCACTAATGGAATTCATTTCCAATGACATCTCTATGATCTCATCCATGGCTTCAGTTCACGAAGTCAGAATGGGGTTAAAGAGCGAGCCCCTTCATTTTAACCGAAATCTCATTTCATCTAATACCATTGCACGTACTTCAATTGTTGCTTCTTCTTCTTCTTCTTCTTATTACATTTTTTGAGTCTCAGCAGTCTCCTCGGTGATGATGATCATTCGTGAAGAATTCATAATACTTCGTAAGCAATCTGTGGGTCTCATCATTCGAATTTAAGGTACGAAGGACTCCATCCTATTTGTCGCTACCACTGTCCAAGCAATTGGGAAATTTGCACCACCCTTGATTTGAGCCACTTCCACCACCAACAGCACGATCACCAGAGTGGAGTACTTAATCTCTATCACAGTATCACCGCATCGAACGGCTCGGTGCATGTTACATTTTATATTACGAGGTGTTTTTTAAGTTCCTACAGCCATAACTTCATTACTTTTACCATGTTACAACACCACAAGCCACGAGTTTATGCCTGGCATTCTGAGAGTTTAGGGGCATGGATTTGTTCTACAAAACCCTTGGAACACTAGTCAGGCATGGACGGATAACACGGGCAGAGGTTGCAGCACCGTGAAGCAAGAAGAGCGAGCATTCACAAGAAGAGATTGTTGTCATCCGAAACTGCCAATCTATACTTGGAACTTAATAGTGAACTATTTGTTTCGAAACTCGCCATGTTGGTAATGGAGAAGCCCATCCTAAGGATGGCGTTTTCTGTTCATGCAAAGCGGCTGAATACAGTTCATATCATTTCCTTTTCCCATGCTTTGCTTTTTCTCTGCTCCCTCGCCTTGACTTTCCTGGAATCATCTCCTTCGTCCATCTCCTCTCTTTATTGATCGAATCTCACCTCAATCGCGTCCCTCACGACCTATCCGAGAACTATAACATCGCATCACATCATATGATCATCGCAAAACGCATCACTTATTTTCCTTCCTCTTGAGCCCCCCAAGTAGCCTATCAGTCTGTTTATCACAATCAATACAGGGATTTCCAACCCTACCATTACTGTAAGATACAGATCGACAGTGAGAAGAAATCCCAGTCAAAAAACAACCCCTCCACGATTCCAGATCCACATCCACCAATCCTATTCATCCGGGGCTGTGCGAGTACATCCAACATCCAACATCCAAGCAAACACTTTTATCGCTTCGAAAACCTTCAGCAAGTCTCCCTCTCCCTCTCCCTCTCCCTCGACATACTTTTCTTTTCCCTTTCGACCCAAAATATACCCTGGCGCTCACAACACGTTCATTCTTCTTCTCTCATCCTGCATTTGTTCCTTGCCTTCCATCACATTCCTTCTCTCAAGCACTAAGCCTACCGTGGCTCACGTCACTTCTTTCGCGCTTCCTTCGTATCTCCAGTTTTAGGGCAAATCCATTCATCGATCCACAAAATCCCACTTGCCGCGTCCTACAGTTTGATTGTTGTTTGAAGAGAACAGGACTTTAAGAGGAGACCCTATATTATTTTCTTGACCCGCCATTTTTTTTCACCGACTTGTTTTAGCCACATATCGTTTTTTCTTAGGAGAGGATTGATCTTTGCTGTTGCTCCTTCCTCTTTTCCTCTTTGCCTCTTGTTGCTGTTGTTCCATTGCTGTTGAACAATTGTTTGTCTCAATCGTTAGCCGTCTTTCTCTCTATCTCTCATTTGCTTGCTGCGCTCGCTCACTGACTCTATTCTATATCTCCTCTCGCTTTAAGATTGTCTTATATTGCTGTTTCTTTTGTGTTTGTATGTTGCATGATTGATACCTTCTCCGTACCTTCTGTTTTCGTATTTTATCCATCACGAGTCTCCTTGGGCACCCATTTTTATTTTTTCCATAGGAACCTGTTGTCAACGCTGGTGGAGGAATATCCACTCGCTATTTTATGGAAAGAGTCAAAAGAAAGGCCGAATCCTTCCCGAAGATGCCTCTTACACGTCGCCTCTCCCAATTCTTTTCATCATCACATTCACTGCCTCTGCCTGGGAAAGATATGAATACTATCGATACCGCTATTTCCAAGCCTACTTCTTCGCCAGCTTCTATATCGGAAGAAGTTACCATATCGAGTACAATCATCGAGGAAGCCGAGGATAAGGAGTCGGGTCAAGTTTCTGCCGAGCAATCACCTAATGCCAGCAAAAGACCTCGTCGAAAGACTATAAAGAAAATTTTCCGTCGATTCTCCCTTCATTCATCTCCCAAAGATCCTACATCCATTCCTCGCACGCTGTCGCCAGTCAACAATGCCGTTATTGTGGAAGCGTCGTCCAATCCACCCGCCCTGACAACCACAACTGATGTTCTGCCTCTCGATACCCACGAACCAATAGATTATACCCGAATCCAAATATCTTCCCTCCCATTCCCTTTTCCGGACCTTGCATCCCCACTTCGACGATCTATCAATGCCGACCAAAAGCTTGATTGCTCCGATTCCGGCTATTTTTCGCTCGCTAGTGCGTCCTCGTCGTCACTCTCGCCCTCCCTCCCATCATCCACTTTACACCTCATCCGCCGCATCAATAAAGCCCTGCTACTACTTGAATACCAAGAGATATTGACTACTCGCTTTTCCACGAACTTGGCCTACTTGTTTGGGAGGAAAGAAATGGCAATATGGAGGACGAGAAAATTGAGCGATGATACCAAGGAATTGATTATTATCACATTGACAAAATTGAGAGAATTGGTCGGGAAGACGATGGTTCATAAGATGGGATTAGTGAGAAGGAGCCGAGGTGTATTGGGCGAAGTGGTGGAAGCGATCATTTCGAGTCACAGACGGGATTCAGGTATGGAGGCTGAGACACCAGTGTCGGAACCAGCATCGGAGCCCATGTCGGAACCCGCATCGGAGCCAGAGGCAGAACAATCGGAGCAAGCTTCAGAATCAAGTGAACGAACCCCCAGTCCTGAAGATTTTGAAAAGTTGAAAAGCCAGACCCAATTGGAGGTGCAAGGGAAAATAAAGGAAACTTTGCAGATACTTAGAGATGATATTGGAATGCAAAGGAGACTGGATGAGGTTTTGAGGGCTGGAATAGTAGGAAGCTGCGGGGATGAGAGATTAATGATGGGATTACCGAGTAGGAGTGAGCGACTTTGCCTAAGGAGGTTTGTGGGATTTGTGGAGGGGAGAGTGACGGAACTTGGGGGTGCTTATGCGAGGGTTGAGAAGGCTGTCGGGGGCATGGAGCGGTCCTGGTACGAAAGCTTGGTGGTCAAATGAACATTTTGTGTTGAAATCGACTTAGCAACGCTTATCTAAGTATCTTCTGAACGCCAAATTGGCGGTCTAGGGTGGACACGAAGATTGTCCATCACACGGCAACAAATCACATGCATATCTGCAGGTCAACAGATCACGAAATAACACCAGGCTGTGCACAGAGAAAACTCGCTTGGGATGAGGGAATAGATGAGATGGGTGAGGCAGGTACTCCTGGATATATGGAACGGGCGCATGCTCAGGAAGCTTGAATAACTATGGATGGAATTGGATAATGAAATGGAGTTTTAATTTGTGGTATTGAAAGTCCATGTAAATACGACGAGGCGAGCATTGGAGTTTGGCCGTGTATATTGGATCAGTGGAGGCTTGAAGTAGGATAGGATAGGAACACCCAAAATTACAACAGCAAAACTCTGCACTAGAGCAAGACCTCTTTATAACAATAGTTTTTTAGCGACAAAAATAAGGATTTTCAAAGATATCATTAAATCAAAGTTCGGCTAACTCCGATGAAATAGTATTTTAGATCTACTCGAGTAGAGTACATCTAATTATATAATTACTAATAAACTATGACAAAATATAATTCATCCAAATTTAATATAGGTATAGTATAGATTTTATAAGTATTATATAAATCAAGGAGATATAAGGATATTTGCTAGTTTATCAAAACTATATTGAGATCGAAATTAATATCCTTACAAAGAAGTTTTGCTGTACTGCACGAATACCTTGCATGACAAAATTGTATTGAACGAAGAGGGGTGGGTAGCGATAAGGTAATGCCCACCCAGCCTTTTCAATTCCAAAGTGAATCGTCCCGATACTCTAATTGGAGTTCAGTTACGAGACCAATGTTCGTATGCCGTCTAACTTCAACCCGGTTGATGATCAACTTAAGCCCTATTGGGCCTAGAATCTTGGTCTAAAGCGAGCTTAATCGATCCAACCGCACGTCTTGATTGGCAGAATGAACAAAGTGGACGATTCTCCTCTTCACTTCTCCCTCGTTGTTTTGGGCTCTGCGCTGGCTGGATTTCCGATATTCCCGTTTGCGCGCCAAGCGCTAGGCTCGATGCGGTCTCAGCCAGCACTTTCTCGACGAGCTCGGGCTGGACGGCTGGTCGGTTCCACGTCGTCCGTTTCTCGCATCCTGGGATTTGGGGACGGATTTCGCTCTCGGGTGAGGTTGGGCGGTGGGGCGGTGAGGCGCTCTCGTGTGCGTTGCTTGCCGTGCGTGGAATTGCTGGCGCTCGCTTCTGTGGGAAGCGGGAGTGCTGGGTTATTGAATACATCTCGATTGGTGTTGAGAGGGTAGGCGCGGTGGTTGGGGATATTTTCGGGCTCATATGCATGGTTTCTCCTGTTTGGATGTTCATGGATGGTATCTTGGTCGAGCGTTGTGAGATGCGATGATGGCATATTCCTCGAGGCGGCGGTGAGAAGAAACTGGTTTCTTGGCCGGCAGTCACTGACTTTGTTGCTCGAAATAGATGCGATCAATGAGATTCGCTCGGCCAAGAGCGTAGTAGGCCAGCGTTTTGGGGCCCCAGGTTAGGTTTGTCGATGGCGGGGAAGGGGGGCGGGGGCGGAGGGTGTGGTTGTAGATGAATGAATGAAGAGACGTGGGGATTTTTGATCCAATTTTTGATCTTGGAGGAAGATGATGCTTGCTCTTCACGTTGACAAAGCTAGGATCTAGGTGGAATTAGATATGCTACTAAAAAAGACGATGCAGCGAGTCTATCCTAAATCCAACATCATGGTTTCTCTCTTTTTCAAATCTGTGATGGTTTGATTATTGCTAGATACATGAATGAGGGATGTTGCATGA
Organism: Monilinia aucupariae; assembly: GCA_002162555.1. Taxonomy (NCBI): domain Eukaryota; kingdom Fungi; phylum Ascomycota; class Leotiomycetes; order Helotiales; family Sclerotiniaceae; genus Monilinia; species Monilinia aucupariae. Next base: position 482,377 of record NGKF01000007.1, read on the forward strand.
GGGGAGGGTATGAACGGAAGATCATGTGGGAGCACGAGAAGAGCCTTGGGTGAAAGCTGGGGAGACTGCTGTGGTTTCTTTTGAGCTGGACTTTGGGATTTTTTTATTGAATCATTGAGCTCGGGAGGAGATCCAAGTGGGAAGTTGGGTGATTTAAGAATCGGGGTGAGAGGGGACAGGAGATAGAATTTCGAATGCTATCAGTTTATGGTGCTTTGGAAAATGTGAAGGATGAAGATGATGTCAGTGTAAGTTTTGCCTGGCAGTGAAAGCTCACAAATAGAATAACTACATTCTTATCTTGGGAGAAAACAAAAATATGCTGGGCAACAAGATTGGTTATTTAGAAATCATCTTCAAGTTTCATTTAGTTTGGTGTTCAGGGCATGAGAAGGCACGAAACGCGCGAGAAGAGGTTTCCCTGGACTCCTAATCACCTCTACCAGAATACAACGTTTCTCGTGTAGAGATCCTGAAGTTTGAGATGGCTAGCTGATTTTATGATCAGGAATTTTTTTCAATCGAGAGGCTCGGGGTGCAAGTAAAATGAGTATATGGAATGAGCTGTTATCACGGAAAGTGTGTGTATATGGTATTTGCTCTTGCGTACGATATACGAAAGGCCATATATATAGCCTTCCCTGTCCGAAGGAGAGAAAGGAACATGATTGTTTTAACAATCTTAGCACTTCCAACCCCCTTGCTCCTCCTTCCCTCACTCCAACTCCTCTAAAATAGAAACCAGATCCCTATCTAAACTACTCCTATATAAGGGCCTGGATAAAAAGAATCAAACAGCTTCAAGTATGAGAACAATGACATGGACTATGGAGATCAGTTAAAGGAATGTGCTGTCCATATTGAGTTTTTCTGTTTTTTTTTCGTTCCAGGAAAAAGGCTTTTCTGGAGGGGAAAGATATGTTGTGTCAGGGCGGAATCCCAATTCTTTGGGTTTATCGAACAATTATGTGTTCACAAACGACAACATACATGGAAATGACAACATATATGGAAAATTAGGGGGAGAGATGAACCAAAACTCACCTGTTAAGAATGCGGGCCTGGTGAGGAGATTGGCACGAATGGAGAGCGCATCTTTCAGTGCAGTTTGCGTTGAAGTTTGGCTTCTGGAACATGGTTTGGTGAGTTGTGAGGAAGAAGATCTACCTCGGGTTTGGCTAATCTCTATATAGAGTTGCGGAGATTGTTGGTGCGGTCGGAGAGTCGAGTCAAGCAGGTTGGGGAACTAGAACCATGGAAGTGATTTAGGCATTTGAAGTGGATCATACTTCTTCCATGCATGAGATGTGTTAGGGTTGGAAGCGCTGTCATGAAATCAACATTTATATGAACAGCAGCTCTACTGCCGTATTATCAAGCGGGTGAAGTTCAGGAATTCTACAGGTGCTTGAATGATGTAAGCCTCCATCTAGAGTTAGGTTATCTCATTTGCGTTGATACATGGAAACTTTTGGGGATTCTAGTGGAATTCTACGGGCACTTTCAGGCCTGTTGGATAGAAATAGCTTATCATTGTCTCTCAGGTTTTCATTTTGAACTGTAGATTGCGGTGATGAACAGCTTGAGTTGATCATAATGAGATGATACCTTAATGTAATGGCAGTAGCGCTAGCTATGATGGATGGGACCGCTTCAGGAGTTCATAGAATCGTGGAGCTGTGTTGTCGATATCCACTGCTTATATCTTGCTGGCCAGCATGATGAAACTCATGAATATGTATGTATCCGGTTGATTTTTTCCTCTCATATATCTTCATCGAAGTGTTTTACACCCATTGATTTCTAGAGATAAGGTATCTCAGGGCAAGGCAGTAGAGATTTAAATACTGTGGGAGAGATTTGTCGGACAAGGATTACATAATCAACAAGTATTACTCAACCGATGCCATTGGCGGGAGTGCTAGCGGACGCTACTTGGATAGTTGATGGGAAGCAACATAAATAGTTCAGTAGAGTAGATAATTTACAACAATACAAACCTCGAGCGTTTTACATTACCTGAATTCAGAACATATTGAACGCCATCCACTTGTACCCAAGTTCTTCGACAGCTGCCATATACACATCTAAAGCCCCAGTGCAGATATCCTGATCCAGTTTTGCAGTTGATCTAAAAGATTCAAGCATCTCAATTCATGGAATCGCGTAGCGAAGAAGTTGGGCAAAAGACTTGAAGCGCAAGTGTCACATACTTCAGGCTACAGACGAATCATCGCTCTGTGAAATTCACTTATTTTTTTGTTTGATTGGTGATAAACATTAATCATTCGACGATGTCAAAAATGGGAACTCCATGGCAATGACTGAAACGCATCGAATGAGAAGATTGAGGTATTGCAATCTGCAGAGGATTTCGTTAGTATGTGGCTGCATTGTCAAGAGTAAATTTGGAAATTTCAAGTGATTGCAAATATGCCGTATTATAATAATGTTATGCTTGGTTTGCACCAGATACTTCAGATACTCAATATCTCAGTGACACATCAATCACATGTTTAATCTGGTTGTACAAAACCCACAAAGAAAATAAGGCTCTTGCAGTTGGCATGTCCCTATTGGTCTCCATGCGTTTGAGAGGTTTGTGCCAGACTATGATATGTTTCTTTCATGTTCTAGGATTTTGGAGAACTTTCTCTAAAATATCACATTATTTATCTTGAATATTATTTCAGTCTTACATAATTATAATAAGGACAGACCAAACTTGTGGTATCTCTCTACCTTGAGAACCGCAGAGAGCATTTTCTTTTAGCCTACTGTACGGCTGAGACTAAGGCTAGTACTAGTACCTGCCAGTCAATCCGTAGTAACTCATTCATTGATGTCTTCCTGATATTTATTGTTATGTGTTATGTTAGTAACTTTAATATTGTCAATAATCGTTGTGGTGTGCGCTGCAAACACCTAACCTGCCTTAAGACTGCACTTGTACGGACAGTCTTGACTCGCTTAGCAACCCTTAGCCTACAACCATCACCACAATTTCAGCCTATTATCACCGTACTACTTGAGTATAAACGAGAACTATTTGTTATTACAAGAAATCTCTTTTTATTACAATCCAACTCTTATAAATGATTACATCTTCTTACAGACGTTTCGCAACAACCTTCTTACAAAGGTTTCGACGCAACCTCGGTAATTTTTTCTGAAATATATTCTAAACCTCACAAGCAGTTTATGCGCATTTTCGGATATTTTCTGAATATTTATGACGCGCAATACAGATAACTTGAGTCTGGTTTCACCATAACTATCTTCTACATACCTAAGCTTTCCATTTCTTCATACTCAAAATCCTTCCAATTCGAGCACATCCATGACCAACTTCTTCAACCATCGGAGTAAGGAATCACTCTAGCATCTTGAATTTATGCCTAAAATTCTAACCCCAATGTTAAATAAGTTCCGGAAGGTCTGGAAATTTTCATTCATGTTAACAAAACGCATGATATCTACCATTGATGGCTTGTGGTCTGAATTAGGGGTTGATATTGAGGATTCAAGCCACAAAAGTTCTAGATCTGCAGCTGGTTTCTCTCCAGCTCCGATCTCTTTTCCTATTCCTGAACCAATGGAAGACGTCGAGTTCCCTTCAACATCACAAATGTCTGATGATACATCTTTCGTCGACCTTACCTTCTCATCAAGTTCGCCATTCTCCCCTCTTAGCTCTGCTCCTACAGATGTTCTCAACATGGACGATGATTCCACCGACGAGGATACAGCAGCTGTGCATGAAATCAACCCTACTTACGCTCCTCTTTTGCAGGATTCTATTTCCATCTTCTGCACCATCAAATTCAACGATCTTTACTATTTCGACTTCCAGACGTCCTACCTACACCCTGATCAATTTTTTGATCTCACCCAGGATCCTGAAAGATGGGCTTGTTTATGCGACCAAAGCCCTCATAACGAGCACGAGAGAACCCCTGACCGATACATTAAGCATTGTCTCTCTTTGATGTGTAATAAAACCGGAAATTGCAGAGACATTATTGCTGTTCTGCTCTTCGCCTGGTTCCGCAATGATGAAAACAATTCCTTCCACTTCTGGGATAAAGTCTGGCGTCACGCATTTGATATGATGGAGTTTGAAAATGAGCTTGGTGAATCAATCTCATATTTGAGCAGGATTGAGCTTCCGGGTGGATTACCGAGAGGTTGCTGGAACCACGCTTTGCAGGAATGTCTCGAAAATGAGAACATGTGGGGACCATCCGCGCTCTTCATGCTGGATAAAGAGAATGGGTTTCAATGGCTTAAGTTGTCTGTGGAGGAGGAAGAGACTCTGATGAATGGCTGCTCTTTTGCGGAGAACTGGGTAATTGGGCTACCAAGAAATGAATATTATTGGTAAACGGCTGACGTTTCGAGGGAGGATACCTAATATACTTAAAATTCTGTGGGATACAGGACTCGCAACGCTAAATGTGATGAGATAAACAATTTACCTATATCTACTGATGTTATGGGCTGTTGATACTATCCTGTCACCACCTACAACGATAATTGAAGATAGTTTCGATGCCGTTTGCACCAAGCATCATCACAGTTTTTGTGCATGTGTTTGAACCATGCTGTGTGATGAGTGCGCTGTCGAACCAGACGAGACGAATTGAAATATTGAAACAAATACTTCGAGAATGGATTTAGGGAGTCTTCAAGATGCAAATTGCAACCTTGATATCATAACATTCTCTCGGAAAGTAACATACTTCTCTTCAATGAATATCAGCTGTGCGCTTGCAAATCTTATAATCAATCTGTCTAGAAAATGTCAATAATATGTTATCAAAATATCAAATACTGGCTCAAACTTTACAAATATAGAGGATAAAGCAACCTTTGTAGCTCTAATAAGAATAGCACAAAAATTGGCAAATGTTACTTGTTGTCAAGAAATGGTCTCAGCTTGTTTCGGCTATGCTGGATTAGCACACTGTATATATGCTAAATCTGAGCCTAAAGGACATGTCGATTATAACAACTGATTCCTATGCTCTATAATCCACTCTGTTATTCCATGCCACTGAGATCCCACTGCACTCTGAGACTCGCTCTAACTCAACACGACTGTTATCGGTTTTCATGATAAATGAAATGTTGGCTTCAACTGCCAAGGTATCCCCTACTAATCTTTGCAATGGGATTTCAATCAGGGACGCGAGTTCGTACCAGATATCACAGTATCGCTGCGCCAATACCGGCCATTTCATCATAAGAGTTGTTTTCTTCCTAAAAAATATTGATCTGACTTGGTTTCCCATTGCCGCGAAGAGAAATTGGGGACCTTGCTCCTCTCAATACCATCACTATACGATCTATCTCAATAATATTTCCCGAGGCTTTAGGTAGTGAGGACTAACTCTGATGAGATTCTGTACGAGTCTGATGCAGTCAATATGAGCACATCTATTTTCTAGCATAAAGTGGTCGAAGAAGCAAACGAAATCTTTTCAGGTCTTCAATTCGACTCCGACACATCTTCGATTTTTGAATGCAAACTAGGCAGTCAAGCGACATCAACGCGACAGCCTCATCCGATGTAGCTTTCAATCCGAAGGTTTAACCCAAGAATCAAATCAATCTTGGTCCTAGACCCTCATCTGATGTGAGATCCAGGTAGCGATATACACACTGCGGTGATATATATCAAGACTATCTGTTTGATCAGAAAACAATGACTTCGGTTCAAATTATGAGGGAATATCATGACTTCGATCCTGGCTGCGCAATAAGAGACGTTTGAAGTCAATTCGCACCTACTTTGTATACATCGATATCTCTTGGAGTTTGTTTTGTTTTATAAAATTTGAAACCATTTTGAGCTTTGTTCCATGTCAATCATTCTACTGGTGTACTCTAGTATCAAGTTGGCGCCGGAATTCCAGCTCTCCGAGAGCTTAAATCAACAACATCTCTCAAACTCAAAACACCTCTCAGGATGTGCATGTGTTATGATCACGCTTTCGCAATTTCTTGTTGTATTTCCAGTTCTCTTTGGTAGTACCTGAAATGCATCTTAACTTGCACACCGAAAGTAGGGTGCTTACACCAAGCAGTATATCCCTCGCGGGAAACGTCACACAATCCCTGTGAAGGCTATCTTCCAAAGCGATGAATATCAGAAACTGGTTCATTGGGAACCCGAGTCGGGCATTTCTCGATGCTTTTCACTTCCCTCCTTAACAAACTCGAGGGCTCTTCTAGTGAATTTGATCTTGATATGTGTGTGGATAGTCAAAATCAATCTCACAATTCTTTCGTGCAAGTGGGCGCAGTTTCTGGTTTGAGGCTATGATTCTCTATGTGATCAGGCTCTAGAATATTTTAGGGCATAATTCTGGGTTGATTGGATGTGTTTTCTCCGTTATTTTTCAGCTTGTTATATAAGCATGCTGTGCGAGCACCATAGCCTTTCTCACAATCCTTCCCACAGTCCTACCCTCAGTCCTACCCACAATCCTTTCTACAGTTCTTCCCACAGTCCTTCCTACAAATCGTCTGCAAGTTCTTCACGGACTTGTTCGTCTCAACCCTCGATGAACAACCTCTTTTCTCTTGAAGCTTACCACAGCGATCAATCGATCTCGATCTAATGGATCCTGTAACTGTGATTAGTGTCGCGGCATCGGCCTTTCAGATCGCTCAGTTTATTGGGTCGACAATTAAAGGCCTCCACACTCTGAGGGGGAAGTTCAAAGATGCAGATACAACAATTCGACTTATAATCAGTGAGCTATCTACAATTAAAGCTGCTATTTTTCAAATAAGAGATTGGGCCGAGTTCATTTCCCAAGATTCGCCGAAGGAAAGACAATTCATGGATGGACTTCACGTCGCACTTGACGGATGCCAGGCTGCAATTGATGCACTTTCTGAAGAAGTCAAAGACCTCACATTAGGTATTGAAGACTCAAGCGACGGAATACCAGTTATGCTTAGGATAAGGGGGAAGGTTTCGGCTATTTGGAATGAAGATACAATGAAAGCTCACGAAGACAGACTGCACGGTCAAGTTCAGGCGTTGCAGCTTCTTCTCATGGCAGGACAATGGCAAGGCTCCTATTATCGAACTTTTACTACTTATCATGGGCTAATTTAGAACAATCACCAGCCGAGATGCAAGAAGTCAAAAATCGCTTTTGACACTCAAAGAGAATCAAAGATTGATACAAAAGGTGGCTGATGATACAAAATCATTACGCGAAACACAGAGCTCTGCAGCGTCACAAATATCCAGCGCACGTCAATCTATACTGGGAAATACCATTTCAGAAACAGCTTTTGAATTCGATCGCACACTGCAAGATTCTCGGCCTTATGATGGCGTATATTCAATGCCCGATGCTCAAGGTGTCACACGTACAAGCGATTGCCCACCTTGCGTTATCCACCAGAAGCCGACTACAAGCACTATATCTAATACTGATGAAGGCTATGCAGCGAGAATCACTCACTCTGAACCCCGATCCCCAGAGTTATTGGATCGTCACTTTAGTTCGGACACCCGGCCTAACCTGGGTCAAACAAATTTGCTGCCGGAATTCAAGAATTTCAACATATATCGTAGTCACAGTGTTACTTCAGATTCTACCAAGTCAGAAACTATGGTCAAGCGCTGGATGTCTTTGTCCTCCTCATCCGAAAAATCATCGCAGCAAGAACGCAAACCCAATAATCTTCGGAAGAAGAGATTTTGGCCGGTCCGACTTGGGAAAATTGATACTCTCAGTGCTTCCAGCATCTTAGCTAGTCCCAATCGTGCAAAGTCTGCCGGTCCGAGTTTCCCGACTGCAAATCAATTAAAACGAGGACAAGGAGCTGATTTAAACGAAACTCTTGACTTTAGCTCACTCAATTGTCTCCAGATGCCAGCCATTGTCAGGGCAGCGCAGGCAGGATCTAGTTTAGAAATAGAAGCTCTTTTGTCCAAAGGTCATGATATTGAAGCTTACGATGGTCCAACCGGAAGGACAGCTCTCGCAGTCGCTGCACACTGTGGTAGTGCTGAATTGGTTGATCTCCTGCTTCAGGTCGGTGCTAATTGGTCGACCCGAGACGTGAATTTCAATACCCCGATTCACTTGGCAGCATCTCGAGGTCACTATTTGGCTCTACAGTCTCTTCTGAATGAAGATGTTGATATTGAAGCCAAAAATAAAGATGGAAGGACTCCACTGTGGATTGCAGCGTATAGGGGACATCTCAAGTCTGTCGATCTATTGGCGAAAAATGGTGCGAAAATCAATTCAAGATGTAATGACCAATGCACGGCTCTGCATTTAGCAGCAAAGCGGGGAGACAGGCAAATGGCGGAGTTGCTAATTCGTAGCGGCTCAGATATGGAGGCAAGAGATAGCCATTTCATGACTGCATTTCATTATGCTTGTGAGAATGGGCGTCAAAGTGTGGTGGAGTACTTATTCCACAAAGGCGCCAATATTGAAGCTCCAGGCAATAATTCGATGTCTCCGCTTCTCTGCGCATCTGCAACGGGACAGATACAAGTGGTGGAATTTCTCTCAAAAAAGAAAGCCGACTCGAAGAGCACCGATGAAAAGAGGACCAATGCACTACACTGGGCTGCTCGCAATGGACATGCTGAAGTGGTGTACTACCTGCTTGATTGGAAGGTGCCGATATATGAATGTGATATTGATGGCCTTACGCCCCTCCATCTTGCCGTTATCGGTGAACATTTTGACGTTGTCGAGTTGTTACTCAGGAGGAAAGCAGCCCTAGATCATCGATGTAGGGAGGGCCGAACTCCGTTGCATTATGCTTGTGGTTCTAATAGCCCACACATAGTTAGTCTGTTGCTCAGTGCCGGGGCATGTGCCGAGGAAGAGATCAAGAGTGACGGTCGACGGCCAATTCACATTGCAGCGGCGAAAGGATCTGTGCGTATTGTTGAAATACTTTATGGCAAAGGAATTGTGATTGATCAGCGGGACTCGGGCGGTAACCGGCCGCTTTGCATTGCCTGTCATCACGGACACCTTCAAGTCGTGCTGAGACTATTGTCGTACAATGAACCCCTCAGAATGAGATTTCACGATCGACCGAACAAAGACTCGCCTTTGTGCATTGCTGCTAAAGCCGGATATCCAGATGTCGTGAGATTGCTTATGGAGAAAGGTGCATCTGTCAAGGAGCGTGACGAATTTGGCTACATTCCTTTGCGATATGCGGCCTATTATGGGCATCCGGAAGTTTTAGAGCTGCTGATGGAAGCAGGTGCCAAGCTTTACAATGAAAGAGAGGACTCATATGGCTGGGGATTCTTGTTGATTCCTGCAACGATTGGTTTTTCCGACACAACTGACATTTCAGAAGTCCGTAAACACCGCGTTCGCAAACTACTGGGTGATATGGTGAGACGCTATAGTGAACGTGAGGACATCAAGAATATGGAGTGCCCGTCAAATACCTTGGCAGAGCTCGGTAGCGGACAGAAGAATGTCGTGCACCGAAACAGTCCGTTGGTTCCGCGGCAAGAGCTTGTGGAAGCCGTGCCTCGGCACGAACTGCCTACTAAGCGAAGTGGAACAGATACCCGACTTCTGCGTGACTCGTCGCTAAACCCTTTTCGCTCTCCACGCGATCATGGGGGTGTTGGAAGAGACGGGGGCACATGTGAAGCATCCCCACTTATGGCTGAACCGGCAGTTACTACCCTAGCAACGGGTGAGGTCAGAGCTCCCGTCGACGAGTCAGAAAACGCAGCAGGAGTCCAAAATTCTCCATCACAAGACGTCACTACGCTTACTGCAAATAGGCAAGTAGACGTACAGCAGTTACACCAACATTATTCATCTAATCAGAATGCGACGGGAACAATCGTGGAATCTGAAAGTGCACAACCAGTATATGAGATGTCCGCAGACTGAGGGTTTGATGTATGAGGATCTGCTATTACGTGTAGATACGGCTGACGGAAGTTGGACATCGTTTCATTTCTCAGGATAACGGCTTCCGCCGTACGTAGATGCTAGATACCATCCCATTGTTCCATTGCTCCATTGCTCCGTAGGTACTAGAGTATAATGTGGAATCAATAATAATCCACAGTGTGGCACGAAAGTTACACGAACACAGATCTGTCATAGGTCCTTGCATACTAATGCATGAGTATCATGATCTTTTCTGGAATGATTTTTGACCCACCAGTGGGTGCACGGACTCATGAGACCACGATTCTACAACAAATATATTGAAATACAGCTAATAATTCGATTTAAATTGAAGTTATCATTACAATTGAGATTTATAACATGCCTCATTGGTATCGACAACGACTCTACACTTTGTAGGCAATTTCTGATATCTTTTTTGGATTTCCTTTTGCGTAATCTTACTCTATTCTATTTGAATTCGTTCCTTTAATTTCTTCAACGTCTTCCATTTGTATTTTCGTATTCTTTGCTTTAATATATTCCAAATAGCTTTAATTGAATTGAAATCGGGTGATTAAGGAAGGTAAACTAGGTTTTTGATATTATTAACATTTCGAAGCTTTTGTGCTAGGCCAAATTTGCGGAATTCATAATTTTTATCCCTATCTTTCATTAATAACCATTTCTCTTCAGGATTTTTCGATTCTAAATCCTTAATAGCGTTAATATAGATTAATAGAATCTTCTTTATGTAATATTTTTGAGTTATTGCGTTCCCTTTAGGTTTAATAATCTTTGATTGTAATTTGAAAACCTCCTATTCCATAAACCAATGTAATTACTTTTCAAAAGTTTTAGATTTAGGATAATGTTTAGAACAATAAAGGGTTTTAAATCTTTCTATATATTCCTTTTCGTTATGGTAGAATATCAAATTCTTTGCTTTTTGATGGTATATAACCCACTTTGCCCAATGGATTTTATTACTTTTCAATGCCAGATATTTAACAATATTTTCAGGTTTATATCGAATGCTTACTTTTTGTAAAACTTCTCCTACCCTTTGAAAAGCAGAATCCATATATACTTTGTTGGTATATAGAATATAATCCCAAAAACCTTCGATAGGTTTATCCTTATGCTTTTCTTCAAAATCAACCTTTTTTTAACAATTAAGATTATTTATATTCTTTTCTAAATAGGCAGGCTTATAACGTTGGTTTTGATTAATATATCTCTTAAAGTTTCGTTGTAATGCGCGTTTGTTAACATTCAAATTGTGATATTCAATTATCACTTTGTAGGGTTGAAATCGAACAAAGTTCCGCGATAGCGATACTAGCATTTTATATATTTCGGTATCGATTTTTTTTGGTTCTTTTAGAATCTTTGAAAGATTCCGACTTTTTCTATATATTTTTCGATCTAATATATCGCATTGTTTGATTCATCGATAAATTGTAGCTTTTGAAAGTTCTAAACACAACGCGATAAACCCCACTTTTTTATTGTTACAATGTATATCGATTTCTCGAAAAAATTAACTTTTTTTGAATATATCGAATTCTTTATAAAAGATTCTATTGGGAAAAGGAATACTACAATCAATGGAACATATTGTGAGTAGCATTTTCAAATTGATTTATTTGTTGATATCTTGAAGAGTATTTTGTTGAAGTTATTTACAGAAAATAGTGGTCTCATGAGTCCGTGCACCCACTGGTGACCCGCAATAATAAGTATTTGAGTGCTCGTATACTCGTATACCCCGACCTATCTAATCTCATTGGCATATCAGAAAAAGCCTTGTACACATCATACTTGGATGGTAAAGTAAGGATGATGATTCGATGATCTTCTAGAAATCCTCGCGGTCTGAGTGATCAATACAATCCCATCTCTGTTAGGCGAACGTGTTGATTGTTCGCACTCTACGCGAGCAGAGTGGAGTAGAGTAGAGTAGAGTAGAGAATATAGATTTTCGACAATATGAACTCGGTCATTTCCGATGACAGCTCATCATATCATTACTAATTACTCGTCATCTTAAAAGCAGCCCTACCGTTAAATATTCTTTGGAGATTTTCCTCCCAAGTGGTTGGATCTGCACGCATGCCGTTTAGATATTTATACCTAGGTTACGCAGGCAAAATATATTGGTTTAGACCTACTTGGTCCACGAAATTGGTCACACGGTCGCACGGTCTTATAATCGAATGATTTATCGTCCCATTATTGCCCATGTCAATAAAGTCTCTCTCTCCCTCTTTTTTCCTTGACAACGTTCGAACGTGCATAATATATATCGTGGTGCACCAGGTGCAATGGTAAGTTGTCTTTCGTGATAGCCAGATAGTTTGATAAGCTTAAGACAATTGAACGAAACGTCTTGGTAGGCTAGGGCTAATTAGTCACAACGATCTATACTCGAGTAGGTGATGCGGGTGCCGTGTCAGTTGTCACTTTCGGACACTAGGTTTATACTATTTCCCTTATGATAAGCTCTTTCCCCGCCCTCCTTCTCTCATACTTTTACTTTCTTACTTGTCACGTTTTAATGTTATCAACCATGGCCGTTCCCGACAGACGAGCTCCCCTCAGGGTGATCATTATTGGTGGTGGACTGAGTGGTTTAACGTTAGGGCAACTTCTTACCGATGTACCCAGTATCAGAGTCACGCTCTACGAGCGCAGTAGAGGCCCAGTCGACAGGCTCTCGGGATACCGCGTTATGTTATCCTCTTTCGTTCTCCGGAACCTGAAAGGAAAACTCCAACATGATGTGTGGCGTGAGATTGCGCCTTCCATTGGTATTCAGCCAGGCGGTGGTCAGGAGATGAATTTTGTCAGAAGCAATGGTGAATCGATATTCACGTGGCTTCCAGAGGAAGTACAGGATCAATTTTCAGTATCCCGCTGGCGTCTCCGAGAAGGGCTCTTACATTCGAGCGAGTCATTTTCAAGATTTGGGAAAAAGTTCGACAGGTATGAGAAGCTACCAAACGGGGTAGTGCGCGTTTACTTTGAGGATGGATCAATCGACGAATGTGATTTGTTGGTTGGTGCAGATGGTATCAATTCTAGAGTCAGGCAGCAAATGTTTCCGCTGTCCAGGATACTTCCCACGGATGTCACGGTGATATACTTCAAAATCCCATTAACGAAGGAAACGTTTGAGCTAGCAGGCTCGCATAGTGGCGTTATGGTACAGTGTTCTCAAGTTCCAGAAAATCATCCTCTCGCAAATTACTGACGACCGGTAGGCCTTTTGTCCCGGAAATCAGAATATACTGGTACATTCATGGCAAAATCCAATGAAGACTTGGGCAACAGAATATACAGCGGATGAGATAGAACCTTCCGAATCATTCATTATGTACGGTTATGGCAGTCCCGCAAGTGCCTTCATCAACAAGACAAAGCTACCCGAGAACTTGACCCCTCAAGAACTGAAGGAGGAGATCATTAATCGTTCGAGAGCAGGCCCAAATATTCACCCCAACTTTGTAAAATTGGCTGAGATGTGCTTGACAAACACAGCGTATTTGCACATGGTTAAAAAGTGTGATTCTATTAAACCATGGGACTCAAATAACGTGACGTTGATTGGGGATGCAGTTTTCAAGTATGTACTCCACACTTTCTTTGACACACTAAGAGCATGTGACTAATTTGTTTCTCCAGCATCATGACCACATTGGGTAAAGGTGCTAACTGTGCCCTTCTTGATGCTGTTTCTCTCGCCGAAACAATTTCACCTCCCGTGTCTCCACCTCCATCGTCAAGATGTGAAAACCACCAGCTCACCTCGGAAATTAGCCATCGACCATCGCCGAAGCTGGTAGATACGATAGAACTTCGACCAGCATTATACAAACTTGCTACGGAAAACGTCAAACGTCGCCATCGAGAACGGCAAAGAAGTGCATTTCTCCAGAATCTGGTCTATTTTGGTGATAGCAAATTCAAAGAGTATTGTAGGGAAAGAGTGCTTAAAAGTGCTCTTGGCTGGGTTGAAGGAACGAAGGGCATGAAAAAGGAATTATATGGGGCCAGGGGTGTGACGAGAGAGGTTGGTGGATTATTAGCTCCCCCACTTCCACCAAGCGATCAAGACGACGCTCTTGAACATGCTGACGAGCAATCAATCATGGAAAGAGAAAGTTTCTTGGAGACAAACTGGGGACTCGTGAGAGTGGATGAATTGGATTCGGAGTGTGTGAGTATTTCGTCAGTTTCTACACATGAGTCGAAGAGTACAAAGGCTTCTTCACCAGCATTGAATTCGGATGAGTGCTTGGTAAGGGACCAGGCCCAATTGTGGAGTTCTTGAGCGGATTGTATTTAATTTATCGAGCTGCAGTATACCCCGTCATGACTAGTTCATGAAATTTAATGGTCGGAAGTCAATGAAGGATACACTGGACAGGACAAGTCACAATGTATATGTTGGGTTAGATTATATGGAATGGTGGTCTCTTACAGTATAATATTTACAGTCGCTATATTAAGATGAATCTAATACATTTTAAGATGCCATCTGTGAGTATAACCTAGGCGGGGCTCTACTAGCAAGCAGTGTTATATCATAGTTTCTTGCTTTTCTGCATTTTAATTTCAGTCGCATTCCTTCAAAGAAATCTCTTATGGAAAGTGTGTTTGGCTCTGATACATTAATTTGAAGACCTCGTTATAATCGGCGACAGAGAACTGTTGAAAAACATTAAGGACAGGTCCTAAGAGAGTTGATAGCGGGACAGCCTTCCAAGAGACAATCACCACGCGTCGACTGATAGTCTTCAACCAAGTATACCACAAGACAGATTTAATCATGAAAACACATCATTAGGGTTGGGTCTAGTAGCTTACATCTTCTTACAATAAATATATAAGAGCTCTGACCGGTGACTTCGCTTAATACAAGTGGATGTTTAATTCTCCTTCCTCTCCCGAAAACCCAAACAGCACTTCAGTATCCACCCGATCACAGTCTCATCAGATGTTTATCTGAATATTTTCTCAATAGACTGTGATCACTCCACACTTTTTCAAACTATTACCATCCCATCAAATTCATTTCCACGAACATGGCACCTCCCTCTACCATATTCACCGCCAGGTGCACCCCACCCCAATCGTTTGAGAGACGCACTCACGAACCATCTTCCGCCTGCAACAAATAACGCCATCAAAGCAGCAAATATACAATATTATCATCGGATGATCGAGCTCGTATCAAAGAATTGGGAGAGAAGCTGAATAATGATCGGGTTTTGAAACTCACGAAGCTGGATAAAGATGGGAATTTATGCAAGAGCGATATCAGCTCATCTACAAAATTTCGTGATAGCAAAGGAGGCGAAGAGGAAGACTTTTTCAGCTCTTGAACAATCTATCTCAAGATCTTTACAGAATCGTGGTTCGAGGGATCACCGTAAGGAACTAATGAGTCGATGTCTATCTAATTATTCCTAGAGACTAGCACCCTGCGCCAATTTTAAGCAGGGAGTGATCTTTCAATGCGTTACTTGAGATTACTCCTATAGACTTTACCGGATCAAAATCATAAGAAATATTCTAGTCATTTGCGTCTCTGGGATATCGATAAATCCCCATTGAAAGAATGATATATCAAAATCTTATCGAATTATATTCATTTTTGAAAAAGTTATTATAACTTCAATTTTGGTGGTGCATCACTTATCATTTACCCGAGTAAGTGATAAGCTTTTAAGGTTTAAACCCTACTAGTATATTATCCGTCTTCAGTACCCTGCGGGAGGTCAAGGGCCTAGTCAGCTCAATATAGACGTTAAAAACACAATAAAAATAAATAAATAAATAAGATATATGAACATTAGATAAAGACCCTCTTTTATCTCAAAATGTTCATTCCCTCGCCAATTCAGCCAATAAGAACCCGCACCAACGGTCTCCTCACACGTATGTCCCATCAATACCCCTATCATTGCTCCTCAATCAATATTTCGAATAAGGGAAGGTGATGAATGATTTGTTCCACCTACTCCGTCATCTACCCGTCATACCCTCCACCAGTGTGCCTACTTTCTCCGAAAGGATCTCTCCTCGCGTTCAAGCTTCGTACCAATCTGAGTGAAATCTTTCTTCTCAGGAGTGACCGAGCCAAAACACAAGACTTTCTTCGCCGATGCGATACTGTGTGCAACACTGATCCGACGACCCTTATCTCCTTCTATCTTTGGGGGTTTTTGGTTGGTATCCTCGTGCCAACTAACGTGAACTTTAGGGGCAGTATTCTTACCATCATCAATATATTCAAGACCTCTGGCCATCAAATCTAACTCCTCCCACTCCTTTGAGTGATTTTTTTGATAGTCCTTTATCTGGCGCATGACCAACTTCTCTCGCTCCATTTTTTCAGCACGATATGCGGCATCCTCGATTTCTTCTTCCGTAGTTGCGGCAATGTGCTCGACGAAATTGCTGAGTCGCTCAGCACTCGATGAAATGGATGAAGACATACTGCTTCGAATGGGATAATGAGAATTAAGGGGAGAGTTAATTTGGGAAGGGTTAGACATGGGCTTTTGATAGTTTGAGTTTTTGTAAATTTCGTGAGTTTCAGTGTTTTGGTTGACAGATGGGCTTTTTCTCTGGGATAAGGACGCGGAGGAAGAGTTCTTTTATATTCAATCTACATTCATACTATGACTCAAAAGTCATATTTTACCCGTAGTCGATGTACTGACCGTACTGGCCATGATACGGGCACTTTCCAGTGTTCTCAAATTTGGTTCTTCGCATTATTGGCGGTGGCCCCACGCCGTAAGTAATATCAAGGTATAGTATCAAGACCCAGAAACTAGCGTTATATCTGTTCAAGACGATTGTTCCTTCATTAGTTCTTATTGTTCAGATATTGTTCAAATCTTGATGATGAACATGTTATTATTCAAGAAGAAGAAAAAGAAGAAAACCTTTCATTTTTTATGAGGGCAAGAGCCCTAACTTAAAATAAAAATCTAGTAGTGATTTAGCGATAAAATCAACATCATTGCCAGTGAGAGAATAACTTATTCGTTGGCTATATTCACACGTCTAAGTGTGTATGTGCTACGGAAAGGGATAGAGTGCTATACACGAATATAGGATGTAGGTGTAGACGAGTTCTATAGATCCCGAGAGAATGGAGGATCTATGTTCAAGTGATTCCAACAATCATGTGTTACTACTATTAAGCAAAGGATAGACACTTACTACTTGATGATTAATTCGGAGAATTGAAAAAGCATGCTTGGTCACGAGAAACCCCATAGTGACCTGGAAGTAATGGAGGCTCTTTAATAGTGTACAATATCAAATCCATATTTAATTAAACTTTTCTGGCATAAAACCAAGAGCAAAACAGGCTATCAGTGATAGTCTTCCATTTATTTCACGTCCGTTCTTTTGGAACCTCCAGCGAATCATCCGCATATATAATTACAATGATTTCCAAAAATGTAAAAGTGAAAACTACTCCTCGCCGCAACGGCTGGATGAAATAAAAGTTTTCTCCTTCATGAATTTGCAATGGATACCGCGCTAGCTGTGACCGTAGTATATGAGACTATATTAAAGCTGGGTGCTGGCATACAAACGGTTCAAAATTATAGCATCACCAACATTCTCTCAACTTAATTTCACCCCATCACTAGACGTTACTAAGCCTCAAAATTCGCTAAACTTATCAAGATCTGTGAAGCTTCGAGTCAACAATATGTCTAAAATCACAGCAGCTGAGGCTCTTGGCCATAACAAGGGTCGTACAGTAGCCAAGTTGATTGCAGAGATAAATGCTTCCTACCAAAACGGGCCTGAGAAATCATCCAAATTATCCCAAAAACCGCTCCTGACCACCCCAAGACGAACCAAACTACCCAAGGAGTGGATAAAAGAAACTGGTTTGCCAGGTACGCGATCTCATGGGAAACCCAAAGTTGATTTATCATATCCCAATGAAAACACTCCAGTCAATACTAGTCATACCTTCGGACCGTCAGATCTAGAAGCACAACTTTGCACCACCCTTGCCAACACGAGGCAAAAAGAACCAGGCATAAATACAAGAGAAACTCTTAGAGGAGGAGGAAATGCGGAGAAGAATGTTGAAGAATTGAGAAGGGTCCCTGCTGAAAATTGTAAAAACAAAGCTAGCGTTACTGGGGATCTAGTGTCAACAAACAAGTTCGGCAAATCCAGACTTTGCGACGAGAAATCAAGCATCTAATCATGGGGAAGTACTATAGAGCCTATTTAAATCACTGATATCAGAGTTAATATTGATATTCAAAATTACGATTTTCGCGCAAACTCATGGTTCTCGAAGACAATCAACCAATTAGACTTCATCTTGTCTTGATTTGGATATGACGTATAAAAACGACTGGAGTTGCAGCTATTCATCTTGATAGCCAGTGACTCGATAACAACCAACATATTTAGGATGTTTTCCAATAAACAATGCTGTCAGATAGATAAATTGGCATGCTGACATCACTGATCAGGCATGAGATTCGAGCTAGAAATACCCTCGAAGCTAGCTTTCTAGGAGATTATTGTTATCATAATAGGGAAAATTTTAGTTTTCAGAATCTTTTCGCCGTTACCCTCCCTAACTCATATAACCAAGTTAAATTTTTGCGATAGTACATAATTCCAATTGAATAACATCATTTGCCTAAATTTTGGATCATAATAACGTTGAATAGACCTAGGAGTAAAAACTGCCAAATGAAGTTGAAACTACTAAGAGCTGCTCCCTCTTCAAGGTCGCAATCCACCTTTCCAAGCTCCTCCAGTTTTCTCGAGCGTTCATAACGAGTTCTTTGCTGCTGTATCTACCGCGCAGTGTAAATAGACAAAAAACGAAGTATCTAGCAAGCATTTCGCATTACGGTAAAATCCAGGCTCGTTCAATGTGTCTGAATCAGTAAGTAACGCCCATAACCACGACCGTACATGAAGGTGCATATCTATATAAGGATTTGAGAACCTCCCCCATCTCTGCATCATAAAAGATACATGAATATAGCTACAGCAATAAGTCTGCAGTCATAAACCTTCACCAACAATTCTCCACCAAAAATTATCAATTAGCACTACTTTGTTAACGACCAAAACGTAGCAAAAATAATTTAGAACTACTCTAGTTCCAGTTTATTTTATTCCATTAAAAAGGAACTTTCCTAGTAGCAATGGATTCTCTCAAAAAAACCGAGAGTTCTCCTGCCCCAGCACAGGAAAGACCTCAGACCCCACCCAGAAAGGTCTCATCACAAGCGAAGGTTCCCACAACTCCCCCAAACTCATACACGCCATCTCCTCCGAGAGCTCCCCGTGTACGACTTTTCCGGCGCTCTGAACAGATATTGATAGAGAATAATCATCCGTCAACTCTTAGTCACTTCCCAAGCAGACCGAATTACAGACTTGTCGGCGCAAGAGCACGCCGAAATGCTGGCAGTCCAAAGAATTCACGTTCTAGATCACCTCGACGAGATCAGTTGATTTCATACCGATCTAGATCGCCACCCAGAAATCATCATCCAGTCAAAAAGTCTGTAAAAATAACATTTGGACCTTTAATCATGATGCAGGGCAGTCAGAGTGATCTTCTTATCAATGCACATCCCTCTGACGAAGTCGAGATTGGCGCGAGATACTGGAATATGCTTTCACTGGAAGATCCAGGCCACGGTAAAGGTGTGGCTGGAAGCACATCAATGGTGAGCGACGAGAATGCGGACGTCAAATCTCCAGAACAAGATCTGGATGATTTCTACAAGGTGGGCAAGGCATTCTGTTATAACGTATGTGATTCCAAGTGAGGGAAACTTGAAGCTATCGAACAACTCGATAGACCAGGTAATTATAACATCCGATATCATTCCAGTTTGACTCAACTTACAGCTAGCAAACAGGGCGTGAAAGACACAGCAGTTTCCTTGGGCGTGGATGAATGCATCTATATGGAAACGTGTATTTATCACAGGCATAGGTGTTTATAATCTTCGAAAGATGAACATCGATCTGCGAAAGGGTATATGAGTCTGGAGGCTATAAGATAGTGGGGATTAGCAGGTCGTTTATTTGGAAAAAACTTTGCTGCTTTGCTTGGTTTTCCTTTGGTTCACCAGATTGTGGATTTGTAGGAAGAGATAGGATACTACTATGGAGTAGCAGAACTTTGAAGTTGAGCTGGATAACTAGTACCTTCCAAGAAGTCACATGGCGTTTTTGTAAGAAGTTTTGATTGGCGTAATTGGTGATCTGGCAGTGTCGCAATTCTCAAGGCAGAAAGAACCTTGGCCTATTAGGCTAGCTATTTTGAAGTCGAGTTTCCGTACTATGGGAGGTCTTGAACTGTATGCGAGGTATTCAATCCATTTTTTTCACTCGACAGTCCAACTCTCTCTGCCTTCTAAATATTGCCTCTGTCAAGTTGAGATATAGCATTTTTTGTTAAATCCCCTAAAAAATTTCCTAACAGTGACTAAAATCCCATGGTAAATCGTAGCATGAGTGACCAGTAGATCCTTATGTTTTTGCCTTGAGAAATAAATTCTTTCAGCTAATTCACTCCAGCTAGCTATGCTAGGTCCGAATTCTATATAATCTCATAGTGTCTTCATGATCAAGATCATTGGGATTGATGGATTCTGCAATTCTGCATCATCCATATATACTAGTACATATAGCAATATCTCTTTTCCTCCCACCAATTTCCCTTACAATGAGAATTTCACTTGGCCTTTGAATGAGACAAAGTACGCCACTTGTTGTTTTTGGCTTCAATATAGTTAGCTCTATTAGAAATCAGTCTAAGATACTATATTAGCTACCTAAGATCATATTGTATTGTTCTAAGTAGAAAAAGAATAACCAGCTATTTCCGCCCATGCAGTTATGTTTCTTGTAAAATATGACAAACATAATACAAAGCCTCTTCAGCCTTCTCCACGTGAACTTTTCTTTGAATCCGAAACATTTTCACGCAAAAATATGTGCAAGGACATGATAGACATGCTTGTATCTTTCACTTCTTGAGATTCCTTTTCTCCATTCACCTAAATACAATCAAAACTTGAAAGGCATATTGCAAACGACTAGCAAATCCAGAATGGGGGGTAAACTTAACCATACGGTTTAGCCAAGAAAACCAATATATCTGTCTTGGTCGGCCTCAAGCTCTTCAAAGTTTCCCAAATCATAAGAAAAAAAAACAACAGCGACCAAATTTCCAAGCAACAAACTTTCCACAATTACATCTCTGTTGTCCTTGAAGCCCAGCATCTCAAAAATCCATTCATCAAATCAACTCAAGCGGAAAGTCCTCATTTCATCAATGGATCTCCCAAATCCAAATTCGAGAAACACCCCTGATGAGAAGAAGTTGCCTTATGCAGAGATACACAGAAGCAATTCCGGTTCTCGAATAATCCTTGGTGAAAGGAAATTGCCTTCCTCAAGAGACACCATCATGACTGACGAAGACTGTGCCACACAAAATTATGGCAGTGACACAACTATGTTGGATGCCTACTACGTGGACGATGAAATCTATACCGATCACACAACTATCCATCGTCCATCTCTCGGACCTGCGCCCCAAGCTCCAGCCGCTCAGCCAAGATATGTACCAGCCCCACGTCGTCATCAAGGAATTTTGCACGCAAGAGATGCTGCAGAGGACGCTGCTTTCTTCGCTCAGACAAATAGACAGTATCAAAAGAACATTCAAGATATTGTACGCAATAATGAAAGAAAGGCTAGGGAGAACACTTCTAGGACTGTGGAGAAGAGCAGGGTAGATGTAACTGCGAGGGCCAACGCTGCTTCCAATGCTTCTGAGGACATTAACATTCTCGATGTCTTTCCGGGTGAGAACAGAGGAAGAGGCTGAGGCGAATGAATTTCCTGTGGAAGAGCTTGCATCCTGTGGCTTGAGAGGTTGCAGGGAAACATTGCGTTTGCGTACCACATATCGAGCAATTCACGTTCATAACACGAGCCAGATATTTAGCCAATGCTTCTACAGAACTCCTTAGAAGCGCATGGTTATCTGCTATTATTGTGTTCCCATGCGAAGGCGTTTGGGAACAACCTTGACTGAATAGTATATTAGCGGTTTAGAGGATTCTTCATAATTGTCGGATGGCAAAATTGAGGCATTGCAATTAACGTATTGTTTTTAATCAAATATTGAGATATGTTACTTACAACTTAAGCGCTATTTCGCTGACATTTGACAATACTGTGAAACAAAAGTAAATTAGTGTAATGATGTATGCGGAAAGACTAATACAAAACTCCCCCTTTGGTCTTGTGGTTATGAATTATTATCAATCTTATTCCAAGGTCGGTCGCATAGGAGAATATAAGGTGAATCACGTGCCCTCGCCTAGGCTAGCCATGGTTACGGTACATACATTCACCTGTTCCGCAACAGAAACAATAGCTGAACAGAAAGAAGGTGTGAACGCCACTTCATTATCTGATCCAAAACTCGCAATCCCAAAGGGCACTCAAATCAAAGAGGTGTCAAGACTGCAACCGTAAAGACTAGAAAGATGAGCGCTGCTTCTCGCTGTTTGCGCGCTCTGAGTGGAGGCAGTATTATTGGCAAGACAGTGGCCCGCATCAGAAGAAATGGCAATCAACAATGCATGCGTGTCAGCTCTGCCAAATCCCTTGATGGAAAGGGCGGACGAGGCACAGAACTTCCGTGTATCCATCATCGAGACAAAGAGGGTGGAGGATTATGGATTGTTGCGCAACCGTAAGTATCCAGCTCATTTATTCCTCTGTGCCCATCCATTTGAGAGCCTTACTAAATCCAGATTTCTTCAACCAGTATACAATTCGATCCAGGCCCTTAGATGGTACCCATTTGCAGCTCGAAAGAGAAAAAAGAAAATAATGCTCTGGACCCAAGTTTCGAGTTTGTACCAAACAATATTCACTGGTGAACATGTACATAGAGGTACGACCACACTTTTCGCTCGCGCGTTCTCTTCCTTCTCCAAATTTTCAAGATTTCCTGAGGTCGAAATGGAAATATTGGATGAAGCAAAGGGTGCTGAGAAGCCTCAATTTGCCTCCCCCCGGCGAAGATCAGGATAGCGAAGAGATGGAAGAGGCTGAAGACGATTAACACGATGAATCCGTTGTATACTTCAACTCACACTAGGCGACTCCAACTGCAGAGGCAAACAATAGTTCCGACCGGTCAACCCAAGAACTCCGTCGCTTGGCTCGGCTCGGCTCGGCTTTGCTGGGCAGCAGCACGAACCCGTATTCCATTGAAATCTGACATCATCGCCTGCCGCCTTGACTGCATGCATGAACGAAGCCGTTCTTGAAAACCATCAACGGTTATGAGTATGATGGGTTGAAATCATGGAATGGTAAACAATTCGATGGGATGAGCTCTCGCAGATGTTACATAAGTTCGTCGATCTTTTCCTTCTGTTCTTCTTTCTAGTTTCACGTCCCCATATTATGATCTCAAATCTCATGGGAATGACACACTCGCTTCCGTGAAATTCATGTAGGCGCACTCTTGCTGCTCTCCTCTTCTTTTATATCGTCTGAGTGTTGAGATGGGGAGGGGTGGGGAAAGAAACACAAATTCCGAAGTGAAAGATGTTGTAAATCACCCATTATGAGGGATGGGAGTTTTGTGAGAGGAGCAGGACTTCTCCTTTATATGCTGGTTCCATGATCAAGAGGTTCAAAGACAATTTGAGGCAAATCAATATGAAAGTTTGGGAAGGTGAGGTGATTTCGAAGATGTGGGAAGGCTCCATTTCATTCTTGAGAAACGCGACATTGTGTGGCATAGAAACCTCGATACTTACTATAAAAAAATCATTCCTTCACCTTCTTGACTTGCTGCACACCTTTCCTGCCCTCATCTGCACTCCAACTTAACCAGCACTCCACCCCCACCATATGCAAAACCAAGGCCAGCCATCCCGCCGTCCCAAATACCATATTCACCATCGCCACGAGGCGTTCGGGCGGATAATGTCCTAACTGGACTGGGATGTAAATTTCCTCTGTTGGTACACCTACTAAAGTCTTTTTGCACACGGGGTAGTTTTCAGAAATGAGATTAAGGGGGTATGAATGGGTGCGGTATAGTTCGTGGAGAGTGGAGCATGTGGTGACAGAGTGAAAATCGCGGGTGTGGCGGGAGAGGAGTATTTTGGTCATGTAGAACATTAGGAAGCGCATGGTGAAGATCTGGAGAGGGGTGTTAGATGGATTGGAATTTCCGAGGGGGAGGGGGAGGGAGAGGGGGGGATCTTTTGCTAATACGAGGTGCTATGAGGGAAGGAAGGAAGTAGAAGAAGAAGAAGAAGAAGAAGAAGGGTAGAATTGGCGTGGCAACTAACACATCCTGTCCATCCCCAAGTCCTAATAGCCCAAATCCGGTGAGAGTTAATTTTCTTTCGCCTAATGGCAGCCCAAGATTTGAATAGGGCAAAGAATACCATGATTCCAAGAGTATAGACCCAAATTCTAGTTTCAAGGGTTCCCCCGAAAGAATTATGGGCGATTCCAAGAGCGCCTGCATAAGGTTAACCGAAGTAGCAAAATAGTGCGGAGGGGACCAAACATATGTTTCCAAGAAGTAGCGTCAGGAACAAGACTCTTCCAGTGTATCTGTGGAGATTGATGTACTTTCGCCTCACTATAGGAAGGAATTGAAGCGGGAGGAGCGTGCCGGCGGCTGTACTACATATTAGATTTATATTGTTTTCCATTCTTAGTTCAGAGTTCGTGACGACTATTACATAGGATGACATAGATACACTATACTCTATCGTGCACACCATGACAATTGAACATAAAACATACGTAGAACACTCCACAGATGAATCTCCTTCCCCAATCTTATCCATCCATCTCTAAAAGCCACGAACTCTGACGGAAACGGAGGACGTAATCTCCCACCCAGAACAATAGACTGTTGCGAAAAAGAGAATATAGAGAACGTCAGGGTAAATAAGAGAAAACAGGCAAGGGACTTGGGATGTGTGAAGCCAGTAAGTTGCAGGAGAGCCATCTTGCTCAAAGGGATGAGATGAGTAGGTGAGGAATGGAAGTTGGGCAAAAGCGTAAATGATACGAACCGCCTTATCTCAACGGGTACAGTATTTGTATAAGGTTAAAGAGAATCAATAACATGAGACTTTCTGATACAAAGATTCCAACTCAACCTACCCAGCCCAACTACCTAGTAGTTGTTGTCGAGTAGCAATCAAGCCAATCTGAAAGCAAGCGTATCCTTCAGCTCCAAGAAATGATCGGGATGGACAAGTCAGCAACCTATGCAAAAACCGGCCCGTGCATTTGCCGCCGCATCCCACTATGTTGCTCCGAAAATACGAGGACTGGCAGAATCATCAACTCTTGTCAAATCTCGTCAAATCCTTACGAGGACCAAATCAGGAGATGCTTTTGAAGTTCGAAAGATTGATTGATTCCTGTACTGTATCCTCAGCTGAGAAGCCCTCCAAGATTTAAGAATGATTTGGGAGTTGAGATTAAACCAAGGTTAATCAATCTTATTGCATTATTGTATTACTTAGCCTTATTAACGAGTATAACAAACCCTTTTTATAGGGATACCTTTTTAGCGCCTAAAATAAGGATATTTGAAAGTATCCTTATATCGAGGTTTGGCTAGTCCTGATGAAGTAATATCCTAAACCTATATTTAATTATATGATTATTAATGAACTATAACAAAATATCATTTACTTTTTTTACTTTTGTTGTAATCACGTGTAGCGCTATACCTAGTTAGGTGTCTCCACCTCATATACTCAGTAGAACACATATGCCACTTCTAGCATATTAAACAATATACATTGTTACTACTACAATAGGTTATAACTCTATGTTGCATATTCATTAAAGCAACTAAACTATTATTTTATTGATTAAAACGATATATACACGTTTTCCGAAGAAAAAGATCGCTTTTCCATACGTTTCCGCCGGAAAAAATCACATTTTTCATCATTTTCATCATTTTCATCATCGAGATTTTCATCAAAAACCTCGTTTTTATCAACCTCTACTCATCGAAAACATGATTATTATTTCTTTTAATCCTTTTATAACCAAATAAAGCCCTATTGTTACCTTTATTAACGATAATTAGATTGATTACAAAAGCTACTATATAAATGCGTTCGCACAAACTAGTTGCAAAAATATTGTATTCGACATTGAAAAACGATTTGTTTTGAAGATTCCATAAAAGCCTATAATAAAAAAAAATTCAAAAACTTGTCAAAAAACAATGAAAACAAATTTACAAAAAACAATGATTATTTTAAAAGAAGAATTCGATATTAAGTTTATTAATTATAATAAAAAAGTAAAACGAGCTATATTGATTATAATAATAAGATTAACTATTACTTATTGCAATATAGTTGAAAACAATCAAAGTTTTAATAATCTTGCTGGTATATAAAAAGTACTATCGGTATATAATCAAACTCTCAATGCAACTTTCGTAAATATCACGAAAAAGTTGTTTTTTAAAAAGGAATTTGATTATAAAAACGAAACTATTCGAACGTTTC
This sequence comes from Monilinia aucupariae, assembly GCA_002162555.1. Classification (NCBI taxonomy): domain Eukaryota; kingdom Fungi; phylum Ascomycota; class Leotiomycetes; order Helotiales; family Sclerotiniaceae; genus Monilinia; species Monilinia aucupariae. The sequence goes on from NGKF01000007.1 coordinate 508,934, forward strand.
TATAAAAATTACAAATGTATCAAAAAGCATTTTCTGGTAATCCCAAGCTAATTATAAAAGAAATAATAAAAAACGTATTTTTGATATATATACTTAGTTTCAAAGTATAAGCAACAATTTATATTTACATTAGTGTAATAAATAATACTTTAGAAAAGATTATAACGCTTTTTCAAAAGATTAAAGTTTCAATTAAAGCTTTTGTATTTGCTATTAAGTTTTTAAACTCTAAAAGAAAAGAAAAATAGAATAATTGTAATAAAAAAAGTAATTGTAAAGAAAGATCAAAAAGATTATACAATCGAAATAAATCCTTTTATACCAAAAAGATTCAATGCTATAATTGTAAAAAGTATAAACATCTTAAAAGAGTATATTGTATATCAAAAAGGGATAAAAAATATAGCAAAAAGATTTCTGCAAATAGCAATGATTCAGTTTTCAAAAAAACAAAAGCAAACGTAGCATTAAATAACAATTATATCTTTTCTCATTATTCTAGCGTATATTTTCAATCAAATAGTAACGATTCTAAATAAGTATTTAATTCAAAAGCTTTCTATTACTTTATTGATTAGTTCGACGCTTTGAAAAACGTTACAAAATAGTTTATACTATAAAAAGTTCGAGTTGCGAATAAATCATTTGTATTGAGTATAATATATAGAATTGCATAAATTAATAGATTTATGTTTTTCGATATATAGTATATAAAAAAATTTAGAATAATACAATTGATTTCTATTAATTTCTTTACTCAAATTAAATATAAAATCATTTTCGAAAAAGAATTAGCGTTTTGTTGAAAGTTTGGTTAATTGAAATTTATAATAAAGAAAGCATTTAGCTACTATATTATACAAGATTTTGTATTACAATTTGCTAATCTTATATTTAAAAAGCTTATTGCTATAGATGATATTAATCCTTAAAAGTTTATAATTGATCTAGTATATCGTTGGCTTGGTTATTTTAATTATAAATAGCTTTGGAAGTTTTCAAAAGTATATACAAATTTAAAATTATTAAGAAAATGGAAGCCAACAAAAAGATCAATATATTTATTTTGTTTTGTAAAAAGAATGAAAAAGTATTTCAATAAATATATTATTGTTAAAACGCTTACGATTTTGTATCGTCTTTATTGTAATCTTTTTGGAATTTAAAAAACGTTCCCCTCAAATAACAAATACTTTATAGTAGTTATGGATAATACTATAAGGCTTATATGAATCAAATACATTTTTGATAAATCCGCAATTATAATTATATCAATACTTTTAGCTTTGTTCAAATTGATCAAAACAAAGTTTAATGGTAAAATAATTATAATATGTATTGATAATAGCAAAAAAAAGTTTGAAACTAGTTTTTAAATAAAGATCTCGAAGAAAGGCATACAATTTGAGCCCTTTTCTTTAGGAAAGTATATTATAAACAACGTTGCTAAAAAGAAGATATAGAATATAAATGCCGTATTAAGAAATCTTTTAGCAAAGTTAAAAATGCTTTCGATTTAATGAGAGATTATTATGTTATACACTGTTTATTTGAAGAATCGGTTTCCTATAAAAGTATTACCTTTTGAAAAAGCTGAAATGCTTTTGAAAGCTATAACGCTTTTTAAAGTTTACAACAATTATCAACCAGATTTACAAAAACTAAAAGTATTTGGATATATGATATTCGCATATAATTCTTAACAATTAAAGCAAACTACAAAGAAATTTAAATTAAAAATACTAAAAGGAAAACATTTTTTTGTAAATATAAAAGAAAACCAGATTTATAAGCTTTTCAATTTCAATTCCTTGAAAATTATAAAAACGACAAATATTAACTTTGATGAATATAGATTTCCATTGAAAAAGGATTTAAACATATTTTTATATAAAAAGCTATCGATCAAATCGAAAAGGAATACAAATCAAATAGAAAATCAATTTCAAAAAGGTTAACAAAACTAAAAAAGAATTCGCGTTAATACAAAACAAACAGAAGTTTTTATAAATTTAAACGTTAATACAAAATAGTTAAAAGCTTTTATAAATTTAAATATTAAATCAAAACAATCAAAAATCTTTATAGGTTTAAACTATAACAATAAAAAATCAGGTTTTTTTATAAATTCAAATAAAAATGATTCTAAAAAGAATCTTTACTTAAAAAAGGCTTTTTTAAATATTATTGCTACAAAAAACAAAAAAATTGTAAAAAGTAATACGAAAGTATAATATCCTACAAAAAACTTTAAAATAGCATATTCGTATACAAATGTTGATATTGAAATTATCGATTTAGAGAATACTTTAGAATCGAATTTTGAAGTATGGATAAAAACAATCAAATCAAAATTGATTAGTTTGAAAAAGAATAATATTTTTGAAATGATTAAAAATGCTTCGCCAAAAAGGAAACGATTTTTAAAATCCAAATGGGTTTTACAAAATAAGCTAAACCAAAACAACAAACTAAAGAGAAGAAAAGCCAAATTAGTAATAAAAGGATTCTTTCAAAAGTATAGAATTGATTTTATAAAAACGTTCGCAAAAGTTACAAGATATTTTATATTACAAACCTTTTTAGCCAAAATAGCGGAAAAGGATTTAGAAATTGATAATATAAATATTGATACAACTTTTTTAAATAAGGAATTGATTAATGTTGAGATTTTAATAAAAATCCTATAATTCTTTGAAAAAGTATTTGTTTTGAATTTTAATAATAGTTACCTCAAACTCAAGAAATTATTTTATAAATTGAAACAAACTCCGAAAGTATAATAGCAAATTATTAAATTGTTCTTTAAAAGTATAGATTTACAAACTTCAATAACAAATCCCAATTTGTTTATTAGAAAAAAAGTATACATTTTACTCTATATAAATGATTTGCTAATATTGGGATCACAATCCGCAATCAATACGATTAAAAAGATTATAAATCAAAAATGGAAATGTAAAGATCTTGAATTAATACAAATCTTTTTAAAAATCCAAATCGAGCAAAACAAAGTTTAAAGATCTTTCAAAATATATTAAAGAGCTTATATCAAAAAGTTTTTGGAACGCTTCAAAATCTACAATTCAATATTTCGGAATCTATTTTTCCTTATTAATACCATACTAAAACTAGCTATAACAACAAAGCTATTTAGCGAAAGCAACAAAGCTTTATATTTACAAATTGTTAGATTAAAAATCTATTTGATAAATAGAACGAGAAATAATCTTGCGTTCCCAATTGATTAACTTGCAAAAGTAATGCACGCTCCTGGAAAAAAGCATTTAATCTTTGCAAATCATTTTCTAGAATTCTTTAATAGTATAATCGAAATTAGCACAATTTACTTGAATCGATTACGAAATTTACCGCGTTCCTACAATATTTTTATAGATGCTATATAGAATTTAAAAATGGATCGAAAATCGATATAAAAAATAATTATTATTCGATATAAAAGCGCAATTATATAATCCTTTAATAAACAAAAATCTATATTGCTTTGTATAATGAAAGTTAAAATTATAGCCATAAATAAAAATGCAAAAAAAGTTGTATAATTCGAAAAGCTTGTTATCGATTTGAATAAGCGAAGCTTTTTAAAGCCATATATATCGACATTATATTGCGACAATAAAAATGGCGTTGATTGAATACAAGAAAATAAGTTCTATAATAAAGCTAAATATATCGATATATTGTGAGACTGTAGAATGGCTCCGACCATTCGGACCTAACACCCTCACGTGATCTCGCCTCTCATAAGGAGTATTTATACTCCTTTTATATTGTATCTTAGATCATTATGTTATATTTTGTTTACTAAGTTTTATCTCCCTTATCATTCCCTTTTTTGATTATGTATATATCCATTATAACCTAGACTATCTATTCTAATTGTTCTTCTTTCCTTCATCGTTCATAACCATTCTAGTTGACCCTAGCTTTTACTCCTTTTTTGTTATATTGCTTTCTTTTAGAAGATCATTTTTTTTATTGTTTTTGATTATTGTTTCTATTCTTTATTTTTTTTCTTTTTATATTGATAATCTATACAAAAACAAAGGTTTATCCAAAATTAGTTATTTATAAAAGCAATATACAATCTTGAATTCCTTTCAATATATCAAAGTATTTCGTAGAGAATTCAAAGTATCGAAAAAGTTAATAAAAAAACTATAAATAACAATGATATAGAATTGTATTCTTTGATAAAAATAAAAAAGAGAGCAAAAACAACAAAATGGATTATACTTCGAAGAAAGGAAACCCAAATCGCAAACAATTGTATTCTTGTTTAATATCGATTATTTAGATATAACAACGATAGAGATACGATTTGATAACATTTGTATTACAAATTAAACAACAATGCAAAATGATTATAAAATTAATAATTACTACCAAAAATAATAGTTTTTTTTATTCAACGATTTGGTTTATAAATCGTATATCAAATCTATTTTACAATTTATAACCCGAAAAATTCAATATATATTGTTTATATAGCCTTTATTATTAATATTGAAAAGCTTTTGAATAACTTTGCATTTTTAAATTCGCTATTTGAAAGTTAAATTGAAAAAGAAAAAGTATAACTTATCGAAACTTTAAATAACTATTAAATCGATTTGGTTGTATTCTAATTCGATTAAGTATTTGTGATTAGAATGCTAAGAACTAATATATAAAGTGAATGAACTTTGTGGGATGATAGATAATAATGAATTTCGATGCGATCGTAAAAATTTTATTTTAGGTTTGGGTATAGTAAATACCAAGCTTTTGGAAAAAATCTAAGTATATTTTGATTATCTATTTGATTAATCTAGCATTATTTTGATTAATTCGTATAAGCCAAATTGCGATTAATATATTATATTTCAACGTTAGTAGATATGTACAACAATACTTTGCAAATTCGTAAAGTATTAATGTTGAAATGAACAAAGATTCTATCGTTATCAAAATCCTTTACTTATTATCAAGGATTTGTTTTCTTTTTGTTTATATTATTTTTATTATTCTTTTATTATTTTATTTATATTATTGAAAAATTTATATTTCAATTATATTACACTTATATTTTATACAATTCAATTGTTTAAGTTATAATATTTTATCGATCAATTATATCTTTCGAATCTATCAATGGTTTTAATGTATTTGCGTTCGATACAATGGTTTTTAAAGATTTTAAAGTTGAAAAGATTAATAGATCTATTAGCAACAAACAATTTGGCTTTTTTGGCAAATTAAAGCTTTGTAGAAACAAACGTTATAATGTTAAAGGTAAACAATCTGCAAAAGCAAAGCTTAAAGTTATTGTTTTTTTTAAAATTAAATCCAATTCTAAAAAAAACTTTAAACAAAATAAGAATACTTTTATATTCAACAAAAATAATATCAAAGAATTTATCGGGGCTTTTATAAAATCCAATAAAAAAAATCTGCTATTTGCGGAGAAAGAAGGAATACTATAATTCGATAATACCAATACAACGAAATAATGCAAAACCATAAAAGATTTTAAACAAGAATATAGTATAATTAAGGAAAAGTTTCGTTATCGAATTCCTAAGTAAATAAAGCATAATTTTCGATTCAATATAAAAGTTATAAATAAATACAAATCATCTAGTTGAAATTGGAAAAAGATTTTTAAATTTGTCTTTCTAACAAAGTATATTGTACAAAACACTTTTCGATTAAAATATAGCCAAAACTATTTACAAGCTTTAACATTTAAATACAATGCAAAGGAAAAGTATAACCTTAAAGATATATTAACCTATAACCAAAGCTATAACCTCATTGCAATTTGGCTTATAGCGAAAAAAAAGATTATTATTAAAATTGTTGCTTTTTTGTTTTTAGAAAGTTTAAGTATTCGATTGAAATTAAGGTTCGTTAATAAAATTAGCAATCTATTGAAAAAATATCACATTTTGATTTAAGCTTTGATTTATATGATCTATATAAAGTATATAGATTTGTTAAACCATAATAAGGATTTTGAAGAGAAAGCTCGATTAAAGAAAATTGATATTAAAATAACTAATACTATTATAAAGGTTATGGAAAAACTTAAAAAAAAAAAGTCTACATTTTCCAAAGATTATAATAATAAAATAAGTTCGTTAACCAAAGCATTCGAAATGTTTATTGCTAAAAGCATTGTATTTTTAATTAAACCTATCACTACAAAAAAGTTTATAGCTTTTTCTAATTCTATTAAGGTTCTTGATAATGATAAAGTAGTAAAGGTTAATACAGTTTACAATAAGTTTTGCTTCTATTATCAAAATATATGATCTAAAAACAAAAGCCATACTATAAAAAAAAATTGTTTAGTTTTCAAAAAGCATTGTATAAAAGAATAAATCATTTTTGATAAATTCGGTATTATATATTAAAGGAAGAATCAAAATTAAACAGAATCATTTCAAATCTTTTATAACAAAAATATAAATCTTTTGGTACGTTTTGTATTAGCCAATATAAAGATAAATGAATAGAACAAAAAGAACAATTCAAATTCAAAATTAATTAAATATATTAATATTATTGAAATCGTTGATAATGATATTCATTTTTCTAACAATATCAATTCGATTTTATTTTTTATTTCTTGTTCAAATAGCTTTATCCTAGAATACATCAATATTATTATTTAGCTTAAATTTACTATTTCACAATTTGAATAATATATTAGTAAAGATAAAGCAGGAAAAATCACTTCTATTTTAAAGCGAAAACCTAAAGATATAGTCTTAAAACTTATTGCTTTTATTTTTGTAAAAGTTTAAACAATTAGATTTTCTCTATTCAATACTTCAAATTTTACAATAAATGATACACCTCCGAATGGTTAAAACTTTATAAAAATAGATCCATCGATCATTATTGAAAAAGTTATCTTTAAAAAGCCAAAAAGAAAATTTGTTCTTTTGATTATAACCAACGATTATAATACAATTGAATAAGTTAAATATTTGATCTTTAGGATTGAAATTTCTATTCTTATCGACTTTTTGTTTAAAACAATATTTGAACTTTGAAAGAGATAATCGATCAAGATTAATAATCCATTAAAATCCGAAGTATTGATATTAGAACTTCTCAAAATTGTTAACAATATATCATCTATTACTTTGGAATCTTATATTGCTATAATTCAAAACCAAAAGTTTATTGAAATATAAATCAATTATTATAATATATTTGAATACAATTTTTTGATATAGATAAATATAGTTTCTATTACTTTATTAAACTACCAAAAGAAGATGTACAATTAGATTGTATACATTTCGAAGATGGATCGAGATTGTGAAAAACTATCAATAGTTAAGATTTTATTGAATAATTAAGGTTCAATCGAAGCTATCCTCGATAATGGTTTTATTATTAATATAATAAATGATAAACTATGTATAATACTAAATCTTCTAATAAGCCCGGTGAATATAAATATTGTTGATATCGATATAGTTAAATCGAAATTTATAAATATATATAGAAATGTTAAAATCTTTCTTAATGAAATTACAAATATGGTTAGTATCTATATAATGAAAAATGCTCGAAACAAGTTTCTATTGAGTATATTATAATTTATTGCCAGCGAAGTTATATTTAATTACCAATACGGTTTATAATATATTACGATTATTGATGATGATAATGAACATTGTGTAAATGTTTAGTATGGCGATTAAACGTTGTAAATGGTTTACGATAAACATTTCTTCAATGTTAATAAGGAAAACTAGATTCCGGCATATCTAACAAACAATATATCGATAATCTTGTATTAAATCCCCTTCGAGATATAGAACTTTTGGAGAAGCAAATAGTATTTGACAAATATTACAAATTGTTAAACCCAAAACTTCGAGAATGGTTGAAAAAAGTATTGATTTATTTGGAACTAATCGAAGATTGTATTTTATTTTCAGATCTGTAAGATTTATACATTGATGAATTAAAATATATTAAACATTTGATTGCTTTTGAAAACGATAATAAGTTTACCTATAAATATTATCGAATTATTATACAATCTATATATTTAGTAATTAAAGTATTAATAAAGGATTTCCGAAAAGACTTTTTATTTCTTATTAATACTTTGTATAAGAACAAGGTTAATAAGGTTTAATCATTTAATGTTTCTACAAATATAGATGGAGAAGGTTTTGAAGAATTAGCAAATTGGTTTAAACGTTATAAAAAAATATTCTTTTATTAAGAATCTATTAGTAAATGGAAAAAGTATTTAATATTAAGATTTAATAATAAACCTAAAAGATACCGATTAATTTTTGAATATATAAAAAAAATCAAGTATAAAAATATATTTATTGAATAAAAAAAAGATCTATTATTGTTATATCTTTTAAATCGCGAAGATGTTTTAGTATTTGATTGAATTTATATTAGCAAGGTGCAATTTGATATTACACTTCTCTAAAAGATTAATACAATTCCGCATATAATATGGCAAACAATAGATTTCTCAATTCCAAAAGTTTTGATATAAACAGTTTTTAAGATATTTCAAAACCATATTGATTAAGAAATATTCGAATATTACAAAGGGCTATATAGGAACCTATAGTTTTTGGTTAAGAAAAAAACCTTTAGCATTTACAAAATCATTAATACTATTATCGAATTGAATAAGATTATAGTTCGGGATATCAATCTTTTATTTAATATAGATATCTTCGCTGAAAATTTTGCGAGGTGTATAATTGTTTTTTTGATCGATTTCTTTTTTGGTTATAATTAAATTCCTTTAGCAAAAGAGAATAAAGATATAATTATATTTTAAATTTCGTTTAGTTTATTACAATAAACAACTCTTCCACAAAAAGCAACAAACTTAATGGTTTAGTTTTATAAAATTGTTTTGAAAATTTTGAGTAATCTTTTGCTAATTATAATATTGCTTTTTCTAGATAATATTGAGATCAAAGATTTATTAAGTAATTACAATATAAAGGAAGTCGAAGATAAAGTTAAATACTTTGTCTTTAAATACATTTAGTCCATAAACAAAACGCTTAAACGATTAGAAAAAACGAATTGTTCAATTAAAGCTAAATTAAAATAATGCATAAATGAAATCCAAATTGTTGATTATATTTATAACGTTAATAAGCAAACTCTTGCAAATGCAAAAATCCAGAAGATTATCGATTAGTTTATATTACTCAATAAGCATAATATTCGGATATTTTTTAAAATCTATATTTTCTTTCGGATTTAAATAAAGAATTTTGCCAAAAAAGCAAATCCTTTATATCGATTATTAAAGAAAAGTACAAAGTTTATTTGGACAAAGTTAAAGCAATTTGCTATGGATTCTTTAAAGTATACTTTAATCCACGCTTTTATCTTTATACTTTTGCAATATAATGATCCAAAAAAAATTGATGAAATTGTTTGCAATATCGATACTAATTTTAAAGGATAAAGCGTTTATTTGGGTTAGATGTTCAATGGAAAAAAAACAATGGTTCGTTTTGAAAATGGAATATAAAATATTGTTGAAAAGAACTATAATGCAATTAAAAGAGAATGTTGTAATATTTTAAAAGCTTTGCAAAAGTTTAAATTTGATTTTTATAATACATATTTTATTCTTGAAATTAATACCAAAGTCTTGGTTATACAACTCAATTGTACTACTATTAATTTACTTAAAGCTCTAATTACAAAATAAATCACTTGAATTCGATTATTCGATTTTGAAGTTCAATATGTCAAAAAAGCATTATATATTATTGTTAACGGATTATTAAGATAATTTTAAAGTTTTTTTAACCCTTTTAAAAATAAAATAGATATTGATAACTAGATCGCCGAAAAATTTAATAATATTGTAGTAATAAATAATTTGCGAAACTTTATAAATTCGCAAAGTATTATATTATATAATAAATACTCGAAAGATAATCGAAAAATCGCTTTTTATTTGTTAATTCTATAAAAGCCAATAAGTATAACGATATTAGATTTTGGAAAGTTCAAAAAAAAAGCTTTGGAATTCAATATACGAAATAAATATTTGTTTAAGAATAGATTAAAGAATATGCTTTACCAACAAATTATCAATAACAAAAATAAACGTTTAGAATTGATTTTTTATTTGTATAATGTATATGGTTACAAAGGAGTAGAAAGCATATTCAACAAAGTTTATTAACTATATTATTGAACGAATATATTTTAAAAAGTTAAAGCGTTTATCAAAGTTTATTCTAATTATCAATTTTACAAATCAAATCTTAAAGAAGAGTTGTTATATTCAATTTGGATTAATATATATTAAACCAAATACAATCTAAATATCATTTATATACTTGTTAACAACAATTACAAATACTTAATGGTTTTGTATAATAATCTTTCTGAATAGATCAAAGCAAAGCTTTTGTATATTACCAATTTGAAGAATATTGTATTGTTTCTTTGGAATGTTATTTATCGATATAGTATATTTGGAAAAGTTATTGTAGATAAAAAGCTTGAGAACAAAGATTATATGGAATATTTTGCGGCAAAGTATAAAATCAATAAGATTCAGATTTTAGTATACAATTCGAAAGTAAATGAAATAATAGAATATGAATATTAATTATTAAAGAATAGCTTAGCCAAAACAATAAGAGAGAAAGGAAAATAACTTCAACATTTGGATACTATCTTAATGATTAATAAGGTTATTATTTATAAGCTTATTAATTTTACTTTTTTCTATATAATCTATAGCCAATATTCTATTCTACCAATCGAAACCAAATACTATATATAAAGAGTTTTAAACTAGAATATTATAAAAACAAAATCCGATTTGTTAATTATTTATATACGCCAATTTGAAATAAAAGATAAGAATGTTTGAAAAGCTATATTATACAAAAAGTATTATCAATTCGATAAGAAAAAACGCTTTAACAAAAATTATAATACAACGAAAAAGAATATTAAACAAAGCGATATAATTTTATATAATAATCTATTAAACAAAATTAGTATATCAAAAAAGCGAAAATTTGTATATCGATAGTTTGAACCTTATCGAATAGTAAAAACAAACATAAACAAAAGCATTTACATTTTGGAAAAGTTAAATAAAACTTGTTTGTATAGAACTTATACAAACAACAAACTTAAAAAGTTTATTTAGTATAACAATATAGCTATTCCAATAAAGCTAAACAAAGTTGAAAATAACGATTTGGAAATTAAAGATTTTTTAGAAATTTTAGTTTTTTTGTTTGAAAAACTTATTAAACAAACTTTAAAAAGTATAGATTAATTAATAAACAATAATTCAATATCTGGAAAAAATTAATTGTTTTGTCAACTTAATTTGGTTATCGAAATCCTTTTTCGCAAATTAGGATCTATATAAACAAAATCTTGAACTCCTCGAATTTGATGTAAAGCTTTAGTTTTAAAGTTCAACTTCATCAAGAATATTAATCTATATTGTTGTTCGATAGATTAACCAAATCTTCGTTATTGTTATTTAATGGATTAATTAAATCCTTCGAGGTTGTTGTTCAAAACTATTTGTAATTTATTATTTTATTTTAAATAAATAAATCATTTGTTATCAAAAACAATATTATTCATTAATAAATAAAGCAATTACCCTACTAACAAAATGATTTTCATTTTTTTTTGTTTATATCAAATCATTTGTTTTCTTTTATTAATTGTTTATATTATATATTGTTCTCGTTTAATTTATTTTTTTGTTATATCAATACCTTTTTTTCCCCTTTATTTTAATTTTTTTTTTTAATAATAACAACCTTTTTTATATACTATACCTCGATCTTCATACTCTTTTGTATTATCAACTTTACAATTCTTTAATTTCGATATTAATTTTTTTGTTTTCAAACAATTGTTTTTTCTATTAATTTATTGATTCTTTAGCTTTTTTTGTACTTATAAATTTTATTTTTTTTATAAGATTCTTTATGTTTTCATATTAGATCTTCTATATCCCTTTACCCTTTAATATTATAATTTCTCATTTTTGTTATACCTTTTGTTTTTCATAATGAATAAACCAAGATCTTCGCTAATTAAAAAGATTAAATATAATAAAGTCGATTAACGATTTGCAATCCTTTTAATTATTACTAAAATATAATATACAGAAAAATTTAATTACCTTTTGTAAATTCTGAAATAGTATAAAAACCGACCTATTGAATTACAATATAACACGTATATTTCCTTCAATTATTTTGTACTAACTTTATAATATAAGTTTGAGAAAGTTATAAATGAATTAATGACCGATATAGTTCGGGATAAAGTATAACTTATTATTAATGTTTTTTAAAAAGATTATTTAAAGAACAATATGATTATTATCAAAAAGGTGAAGGATGTTTAATGCAAATGTAAAGAATATTTGAGCAATATTATGAATTATTAAATAAGATTTCCTATTGGTAAACTTTTGGCTTTATTGCTTATTTTCAAATAAAGTTCTCGGTTTGTTGAAGATCTATATATTATTGTTAGAACTTTCGGATCAGTAGATATAATCGACAATGTTAATAATGAGCTAGTACGCCGATTATTAGGAGTACGAAAACAAGGACATCGTATTGATCGATAAATTATACTTTTTGAGTTTAAAGAAATTGTTCTAGTTGCATCGAAAAAAAAGGCTAAAATGGAATGGATTGATAAGGAAGTTAAAGATTTGGGCTTTTTTTACAATAAGTATAATCTATTGGATATTAATAATGAATAATACTGGTTAAAAATACTTTTTTGATTTATATCTATGTTCGAGATTAAAAATATGAATTTGGATATTTCTATTGAATTAATAGATCATAATATAATGGTTTAGAAGTATTTGAGCATTAACATTTTGGCCAAAAAAACTAATCATAAAGCAAACTTGATAAACGTTATAATAGTTTATTATCGAACTTTTGCTAAGCTTAGTAATTATATTATTGAATATTAAAAGATTGATGAGTATATTACCCCCAAAGTATATAAATGTTTTTTTGCAATTATTGATAACAATCTTGTATGGTTTTAAGTTTTGTTAGAAAGATACATTGCTAAACGAATCGGATAATATTAGATGGTTAAACTGATTATTTATTGTCCAGCAAATATATATTTATATTATATTCAATAATTGACAAATATCCTTGGTTTAGAAACTGTTCGTTACAAAATAAAGGAGCTAAATAACAGATTGGCGGAAGTTTATACAAAAAAAAATGTAATTGATAAAATATATGTTTTTGAAAAGTTTTATAATTGATTTAAGCTTTATACTATTGCAAAAAAGGCTCGATATTAACAAATTTTTGACTCGTTGGCTTTTCAAAAGTTTTTTTCTAATGAAATAGATTTTTTTGTACATTTGAATGTTTGCGAGGTACCGCTATTGATAAGATTTGTTTGGATTTTGGCTTTAATACTAAATATTCTCGACGATTTGATTAAAAATAATATTCAATCTTTAATCAAAATATACCAATACCATTATCGCTAAAAGGAAAGGGATTATGGTTTTTTATATACAGTTTATTTCTCTTCAATGCAACAAATTGTATGCACTGATTTGGTTTTTTGGCAAAAAACGATCTTTTAAAGATTTAATAAAAAATATCACTTGTTAACAATTTCTTTCCTTATAATAAAGTATACTTCGATTGGAAATTCTAATCATTTATTTATATATAATAATGCTTTGAATATTTTTGGCTCGAAAAAGAAATGTAATCTATATAGCGCAACTATATCCTTTGTTTTTCATAACAATTGTAAAATCGAGTATCAAACCCATTCCTTTTCTATTTTAATGGAGAAAACTAACACTTCTTGATCAACTAAATCAATTAAAACTTTCTTCAAAGTTTCGTTGTTTAGTATTGAAAAATAGCAATCATTATTATTTAAGATTAACTTTAAAAATTACAAGGCTATAAAAAAAAATGCGGAGTTGAATTGGAAAGTTATTACAGATCTAATAAATATATTGATTTTAGAAACAATTGTTAAAATTAATGTAATTACTATAAACACTAAGCTTTTATATACTTCTATAATTCCTTATATAGCTATAATGTATAACAACAACGATTAATCTTTGTTTTTTTTTAAAAATAGTATATTATATCCAACAATACTCAAATCACATTATAACTTGGTACTAATCTTTAATAAAAATGTATCGGAGAGAGGAAGATTTATAATATTTAACTTTTCAATAAATGTTTGCGTATTTTTTGCGTATTTTATCAAACAAACATTTATGAGAATTTTATTTTGAAATGATATGTTGGTGAAGAAAAGCGCTTTGGAATTGTTGCAAAAACCGAAAGAGCAATTCAATTTATAATATAAAGAATCGAAGAAGAATACTTTAGCTTTCTTTGTATAAATTTTTAAGGAAATGGAAAAACGAGAGAGAATATATGGAAAATATTTATTTTTTGGTTGATTAGCGATAGTTTATATATCAAAACTAAGTATCAATTTTTCTATAAGTAAAGAATTCATTATTTTTTCCTATTTCATTCTTAATGATCAGGAGTTTGATTATTTACGTTCCTCAAACCCTAACATTTATAATTCTTAAAACAGATCTTTTGAAAATGATGGAAATTCAGAACTTTCGAAGAAAAAACAATGTATTGAGGAAGAGATTTTATTACAACAATTCATTCGCAAATCAAAACTATTTCGTATATTAAAAAAATCATTTGTTATATAAAACAAGTAATTGTAGGTTCTCAAAATGTTTAAAATCGAAGTAATGGATTTGAGGTGCAGTGGATTTACAAGAAAATACTTTGCGAATTTGTAAAGTTTGGTAGTTGGTATTGGAGGATATTAAATCGGTGGATTTTGTTAAAGTATTTTGTTAATATAGCGGGATAGATATATTGGTTTATTTGTTAATATACGGATTTGATTAAGCTTGTTTTTGTAGTTTTTCTTTTGTTTTTGTCTTTAATTAATCGAAATCGATTAATAGATAAAGTAGAAAGGAATATGAAACTATAGAATAACTTCAACTATTCGGATTTAACATTTTTACGTAACCTCGCCTCTTATAAAAAGTATTTATACTCCTTTTATATTGTATTTTAGATCATTATATTATGTTTTGTTTATTGAGTTTTATCTTTTTTACCATCCCTTTTTTTGATTGTGTATATGTCCATTATAATCTAGACTATCCATTTTGATTGTTCTTCCCTCTTTCGTCGTCCATAACCATTCTAACTGACCCTAGCCCCTACTCCCCTCTTATTGTATTGCTCTCTCCCAGAAAGCCATTTTTTTTGTTGTTTTTGATTGTTGTTTCCACCCCTCACCTTCTTCCCTTTTACAATATAATGACATTATATACAAAAAGATATAGTTGAAAAAAAAAGATTTCGAGTAGTATGGATTCCTAGTTTTAAACAAAAAACTAATATTTTGACAAAGCAATTAATTTACCCTGGATTTTTGATTTACGATAGAAGATTTGGATTTGATTTCGAAAAGCGTTAAAAAAGCTTTTGTATCGCGATACAATATAATCATAAAATACTGAACTTCTACAAAAAGACGTAAATATTGTAACAACGATAGATTGTTGCCGCAAAAGTTAATAAGACCCTGAAACACGTATATAACACTAAAAAATCGAATTTAGTAGAAAAAGTGGTTGTTTCTACAAAAAATTCAATTATATAAAATTATAGGATTTGGATGGATTAATCAAAAAGCGTTTTATGCTTATATAGAAGTTTGGAAAATACAAAATCATTAATATCAAAAAGCATTTCAAAAAGCCTTCAAAAACGCTTTTTAAAAAGCCTTTTATTTTATATGATTTTGATGGTCGAATTCGACCATAAGGGGGATATTGTAATCACGTATAGCGCTATACCTAGTTAAGTATCTCCACCTTATATACTCAATAGAACACATATGCCACTCCTAGTATATTAGACAATATACACTATTACCACTACAATAACTTTATTCAATTTTAATAGAAATATAGTATACTCGGTTAAATGATAAGCGATGCACCACCAAAATCATTAATAACCTCAAAACGCATGATTTTAATGAAAACAATATATATTTATAACATGATAATTTAACAACCATTTGATTCTATACTTTCCAAAATAGCTTGTAAACATTGCTAATCGAAAAGCAAAATACTTATTTAAAAAAAAATTGCAAGAAATAAATACATCTCCGAATAATGTTATACCATTATTGTAGTTTATAACTTTAATGTATTACATTATAACATCGCGGATAAATTGAGTTTAACAAAATCTACAATCTTTAAAATTATACAAAAAATAAAAAAGAAAGCAAAACATTGAAAAAAACCTTTACTAGATTTTGAAAATATTTAATGCATTTTTTTGAAGAGGGGCAAGTTGTGCAAGTTGAACAAAGATCAAAAACATTAAATCATACAATTAATCAAGCAAAACAAAAATATTAAAACCAAAACTATTATTCAGCAAATAAAGTAATTTGGGTTGTTTATATCTATTAATACTTTTATTCAAATAATATACAATCATGGCCTTTATTATAAAAAAAATATTGAAAAACTTTAAATTAGATCAAAAATCCGTATAATATACGTTAATCTTATTAATTACCTTTTCTAATTCGATTTAAAGATTTGTATCTTTATTAACCAAACTAATATAAAGTTTAAATATGGTTATATTATGATATAGTATTCTATAAACAAATATTATTACTTTGATATAATACAATTTATAATAAAACAATTTTATTAAAAAAGCGAATTTACAAAAGTTATTAAATTCGGAGAGTTTTTAGGATTGTTTAAAATTTTTCTAAAAGAGATTTTATAAGAATTATTAAAAACAAAAATAATATTGGATCGATATTGTCAAAAACAAAAGAAAGAATTATAACAAAAATTCGACGAAATTGAAGAAAAGAAAAATATTCGTAACTATTTCAATTTTGATTCTTTTTCTTTAATTTTTTTATTAATCCATTTTTCTATAATGTATTTGCGTTAAGATACATTATAGAAAATCTGCTATTTTCGAAAATTATTTAAAAAAGTATTGGATTAAACAAAAAAATTGATCGAAAAATAAAATAAATTGGTTCTGTATATATAAAAACTATATCAAACCTTTTTTGAAACTTTAAATAGATAAATTACAAAAAAAGGAGGATTAATAATAAAGTATTCGAATTTATCTTCTTTAAATTCAATTAATTATGGATAATGTGTTATTATATAAATCGAAGTATACTTAACGTTATTTAAATCTATGTAGAATTGTTTAAGTTTTATAGCTATTTCAATCTTTTGATTTAAATTTAATAGAGTACGTTTGGGATTATATTAGAGCTTAAATTAAGAAAAGAAAGTATATTTCAACTACAAAAAAAGAGATTACAAAAGCATAGCAAAAGGAATAGTAGAATATATCAATTTCGAAGATTAATAAATGGATTAAACATATGAGGAAATGCTTTGAAAAAGTAATAAAGTTTGATGGGGATAATTGTTTTTATAGCTAAAGCAAATTAAAAATTAATTGATCTATTTGTTATTGTTTAATTTGAAGATATATATTAATGTTATTACCGCTATTTTTATAATATTTCGCTTCGTATTTTTTATCTCATTTTATTTAATTCTATTTTTAATATTTTAATTAATCAATTATAAACTAAATATATAATAATAATTCCTTTTTCTAATCAAATTTACGAATTTATAGAAAAGAAATTTCGTGATTTATTATATAACAATAAAGTTGTTATTATAATATCAATTTTTTAAAAATTGGCCTATTCCGGAACATTTTTCTATATTAACAAAATAATTTTAAATTAAAATAAATAGTATAATTTATTCTTTAAGATTTTGCTATCAAATCGATATTAATATTAATAGTTTTGAATTATATTTAATGAAATTGTGGTGAAGTTAAAAAAGGGAGTTTTAGATATTTAATACTATTTTGAAGTTATTCGCGTTTTTGGTGGTGCATCTTTTATCATTTAGCCGAGTAGATTTTATAATTATTATATGAATTATATAACGCTTATATCGCAAAAGAGTTGAATTAATAGAATCAAAAGAGTTTTTAAAATTTACTATTATAGAGCTAGATTATAAAGATGATTTTATATATATATGTCACGCTAAGAGCATGAGGCACGTGATAATCACGTGTTTGTAGAACACTGTGATCCTACGTGGGCCTCGGATCTTCCGGGAGTAGGCGTATAGGCACTTTATTCACTTTTCGATTAACCAGAGCTAAAAAGCTTCGAAGTGTTAAGAGCTTGGTATACTATTAATTGAGCAAGTTTTCAAGGTTAGTATAAACACTTTATATGTTATTATATTAATATAGTATTAAATCTTTTCAATTAGTATATTAGTTTTTTTTAGGATCATTTAGATCTATAACTATCAATATACTATGATATTAGAGATCATTATATTGTAGATCTATGATATTATAAATCATTATATTATAGATCTTTAAGATTTTAGAATTAGATGATGATTATATGGAATCATATAAATATAGATATATTAGAAACGGATGAATCTTGTATTATAGGGATAAACAATAATATAATCATTGTTTTATATCTATACCTTTATCCCTTTCTAATATTACTTCATTATATATTCGTAGTTATTCTTCGTAATAGTTATAAGCCCGGTTTGTACTCGAAATCTCTATAACAACTACAATTCGAATATCGATATTATACAACTCCTTTTTTCCTTTTAATCCTTAATCATCTTTTACTACATTTTTATCATCCTTAATCATCTTTTTCATTATATTAAAAGTTACTTTGAATAGTTGAACGGATTGATCTTTTTGGTATCTATCCTTTAAGAATGTTAATTGTTTTAAGCATATTTGGAATAATATAGATTTAGATTTCTTCGACTTTTTTAATCCTTTATTTCGTAATTGGTTAAATATAGAACTATTTTAAGCTTTTAATATATATTATATGATTTTTAAAAAAGATCGTAAACATTAATATAAATATGCAATGGATTTAAAGACTTATAATCGATATGCTAATCCTAAAGTCGAAATAAATGAAGTGCTTAAATCTAAGCTTTTTGCAAATTCTATCCCTACAACAATCGAAGATTTTTTATCGATCTATTTGCTTATAAAGAAGATCTACAAGATTTAGAAAAATGAATACAACCAAAATCATAACAATTTCCGCTATATGTTCGATTGAATCATATCAATCATCAACTTATTCTATACTTTGAAAATCTTTTAGAAAGTTATACAAAATCGAATTTTAAAACAAATTATTGCTTAGTTACAAATAAAGATTGCTTTTATCGATTTAATAATCTTAAAAATCATTCAAACTAAATATATTGATCATTTAAACAATACTTGTATTAGTAAAATAAATCCGGTAAAATAATGTAAAAAGTAGGAATCTTTTTATACTCAAACTTTAGTTTATAATCTTTTAGAGATTCAAAGAATCCGTAGATATAAATAGTTCCTAGAATCATTAAGCAAATTTGTGTTTAATTGATTAGAATAATAATTAATTATTTTGAATATTGAAGATAAGAAAAAATACTATATTACTACTCTAGAACAATATAGTAATCTTTTTGCCGATTATATAGATCGTATAACCTATAACCTTTTATTAAAAGAATCTTTCTTTACCTTTGGACTTGTATTTCAACAAATTATCGGATTTAAAAAAGTTAAAAACGCTACTCAATATTATCCCTGTAAAGATAATCAATCAGTTGAATACAATCATCGTTTTAAACTAGAAGAGTATCGAATTGTTGAACTAGCTTTTATTGATAAATATATTAAACAATTTATTTAGATTATTTCTGAAAAGCAAACTAAAAAGATTAATAAATATATCAAAAAAAAAAGATTCAATAATCTTAGAAATATTCTATCCAAAAAGGGTTGAATTATTAATGTTTAAGTCAATCAATCTTATAAATCTTTACAAAGAAAGGATCTTTACAATATTGCTTTTTGTATTATCGATCTAAACGAGTATATTAGCGCTTTTGTTACATCTATAATTACTTTTACGTATATACTAGCAAATTATACTTTATTGAATAATTATAATACTATGCATATTATTAACGATATAAGCCTTTTAATAAACGAAAAGTACGTTTTTAACAATATCTCGAACTATATTAAAGCAGAATCATTAAGCTTGCTAATAATTGATTATAGCAAAAAAGTAATTAAAGGAATTTTACTAAATAATGCGGATCTTACATTAACTAATATTGCGCTTATTCCTGGTTTTCATACTAATCTTATATCCGAAACCCTTTTTTGTAACAAGGATACTTAGTTTAATGGATTTAACGCTATTATTAAAATCGACGATCGGATTAATAATATTATTATCGCTTAATATATTAGAAAGTATAATTTTGTCTTTTTAAAATACAACGCTCATTTCAATTATTCTAATAAATCTAATCTTCTTATAAATATAAATATTATAATGCCTATCAAAAACCAAAAGATTAATAAGCATTTTCTTTGATTATACAAAACAATAAAACCTCGATTGGAATTAAGCGATTTATAGTATAAAAGATCAAAATATCTTAACAAAGAAGTATTGGAATACTTAATTAGAATGATTAAAGGAGTACGGATTAAAAGAATCACTCGGATGGAATGCATCGATTGTTCATACACTTACACTAAACAAATTGTTTTACGTTCACCTAATAATTATCAATTATATCACGGAGGATAGCTACGAATATATAAGAGAATATCTGAAAGGGATAAAGGTATAGGTATAAAATAGTGATTGTATTGTTGTTTGTTTTTTATAATACAAAATCCATTCGTTCTTTATATATCTATATTTATGTGATTCTATGTGATTATTATCTGACTTTGAGATCTTAAGGATCTACAATATGATGATCTATGATATTATAGATCTACAGTATAATGATCTTTGATATTATAGTATACTAGTAGTTATAGATTTAGATGATTCTAAAAGAGATTAGTATACTAATTAAGAAAATCCAATACTATATTAGTATGATAACGTATAAAACGTTTATATTAATCTTGGAAAACTTATTTAATTAATAGTATATCAAGCTTTTGGCGCTTCGAAGCTTTTTAGCTTCGATTGATCGAAAAGTGGGTAGGGTGCTTATACATTTATTCCCGGAAGATCCAAAACCTATATAGAATCACAATGTTTTATAAACATATGATTATTATATACTTTATGCTTTTAGTATAATACACTCTTCAAATCATATACTATGCATATAATTTGTTTACAAAGCAAACAAAATGAATGAATCTACAATTTCGCGTTATTTGTATGATCCTTTATTAATATAAACAAACAAACGGAAATTAATTTAATGATATATATACAATTTCTTTATAGATAATTATATAAATAAGTAATTCCATATAATTCCATGGATGCTTGAATCGCCGATCCTATAAATGATGACAACCATAATTAAAAGCATTCATTATATATTTGTTGTATTTGATTGTTTTGTAGTATATTGTTATTTTGTTATAATTTCTATCGCGTAAATATTTAATTGTAGCTTTGATCTCTTGATCCTTCGATTTTTCAAAAACAAACACTAGCAATAGCAACAACAACAACAATTATACCAACAACAACACTACCAACAACACTACCATCAATATGCCCTGTTATAATCGTAACTCCCGGGCCGGGAACCTTTCTTGTACTCGAAAAGCTTTAATTACCTCCCGTCGCTGCGTCTTTTTTTCCCTTTTTTCTTTTTCTCCTACTTCTATTCCTACTACTCTTTTTGCTTTTTCTTTTTTTTCTACTTCTTTTTTCTTTTTTAATTCTTTTGGATTATCCCCTGGATATTTTTGCTACACCCCCATTCCCCCTCCCCATTGCTTTTATCGTTGCTTTTTGCTTTTTCGTTCCCTCTTTCCCCATTTTTTTGATTCCTTTCCCTTTTGTTCTTTTTGAGTTGGTTTTGGCGAAAATAATAATAAGGATAAGAATAAAAACCAAAGTGAGGATAAGGATAAAAATTCCTTGCTTTGTCGAAAAATAAATATTATAATTACTTTAACAATACATCATTTATATTTTATAGGATTCTAATAGGAACTTTAGTTCTGACCTTATAAAAGTTGAATAAAGTAGTAAATCGAATAATAAAGGGTTTAAAATGATATCTTTCATTTTTATTACTCCTTTCACAATAATTTCTTATACCCTCGTTAAAAAAACTTAATCTAAAAAGTTAAAGAATTCTTATTCGTATATACAATGTATAAAATTGTTGATTATTAAGCAAAAAGATAGGATCTATTATAAAAACGCGGATTCCTAAAGAGTTTAATATTATCAATACTTTACACATATATATCGGCTTTTGTTGGCATATTTGTATACAATGGCGAATAATTTTTTAATTGCAAAAACCAATAATAATAGAAAAGTATAATATTCCTTTTTTGCTTTATATTCTGATCGTTAACTATATAACTATAAAAAGTAAAGCATCTCCAAGCCGCTTTTCGAAGCGTTTTGAAATATATCAATTTTTAAATGGTTTCGAAGTTAATGTAGAGTATATCTATATTAAAAGCGAATTCCTTTGGAAACGGGTATGCTTCAAAGGATTATTTCGCAACGACAAAGATAAAGAGGAAGAGGAAAGAAAGAAAAATGGATGGTGATAATAGTAAAAAAATTGCTCGAAAATAAGCTTTTTTTGGGGTAAAGGTGGAAAGTAAGGATTGGGGTAGTAAAGTATAAAGGAAGTATTATAGTAATATTAATTTTGTTCGAATACCATATAATTACCGATTATTTGATAATCTTTATAATTCAATCCTTAGCGTTTTATATATTGATTAGTTTAACAAAATGTTTAAACTTTTGTTTAATAAGATTCTTAGTAAGCCCATTTACCGGCATATCGGCCGTTAATAAATACATAATCAGGAATCGCTTATTAACGTATTTTTGACGAAACTATATATTTTGAATATCTATATATTTAAGTTTAATAGAGATTCTTTTATTCTCTTCAATTATTAATCGGATCGTTTAAGTATTGTTGCAAAAGATATTAATAAGCTCCTTTACCAATACTTTAATCTCCTTTAAAAACCGCAATATTACTATTGCCTTTTTAATCGATTTTTCCATACTTAAAAGTTTTGCTTTTATAATTGAAATAATAATTGTATTTTGTTTTGTAGCTTTCTATATAATAACATTATTATACAATATAATTATATAGCTTTAAAAGGATCTTCGAATAATTATATTATTTACAAAAAAAGCATTTAAAAAGGTTATTATTTGAAATATATAATTATCCCTATAGCAAATAAAAAAGTATTAAGATCTGTATAAATATACAATACAATAATTTGCTGCTATAAAGTAATCCTTTGAAAGGTTAGTACTATATTCGTTTAGTTTGAAGGAAAGGAATGTTGAATCGGCCCTAATTGTTATAACCAAATACAAGATTGATTCAACTTTTTCTTAATATTCTTTTACTTTAAAGAGAAAAGCCATATCCTTATTCTTTTCGAATATTATGATTGAAAATGATATAATTGTTTTTCCCTTTATAAAACCAAATTTGCGAGCGATTTTATCGATATAAATATTGTATATTAACTACAATTTTTTAAATTATTAATCTTTAATAATTCGAATCCTTAGAAACCATTAAGTATCGCCAAAATCTTTAAACTTATATCTAGCTTTGATTCTATTTATTATTTGATTTTTTTGATATTTATATTTTTTGTAATAAATCATTTGAATATCGTTAACAAAGAACAAAATGAATATATGGAAATCAGAAGATATGAAAATGCAAGGCTTTTCTTTACATTTTATTATTTTCAAATTGATAAATATATTTATAAACTCTTTATACCAAAGTGCAAGGGAGTTTTTCAAGCTATACAACGCACAATCGAAAGTAATGGATTTACCAGGTACTTTATACCCATTTGGCATATAATATATTATTGGATTCCCAATAGGATTTCGAGATACATTAACAAAAGCATTTACAACGTTGTATTGTTTTATCTCAAGATTATTCTTCGCTATTGTTGCCATCATTATACGAAAGAACCGTATAACAAACGTAGCTATATAAATCGATTCGATTATTGTTATATCTTAAAGATCTCTTTTAACTATTAATTGTGATCTATAATAATCGATATAACCATTTTAATCATTCTTATAAATAAATACCCATTGAAATGGAATAAACTTTGATTTAATCGATATTGTTTCAATTTTTTGTTAAATATCTTAATTTTGTAATACTTTAATTTCGCGGTTATAATCCATTTTGAACCAATATTCAAATATATAAGTTTTAAGATTATAAAAGAATCTCGATAATAATGATATCGTTGATTTTAATATTCGTAAAAGATCTATAACTTTGAGTTAAATCAAAAGTATAATTATCGATTTATATTTTATTGCGGTAGCTATTATGTTATATATAGTAATGAATTTATCATTTTGTTTATTTAACTTATCCTTTTGCTTATTAAGCTAGAAAGTATCATAGAAATCATTTAATTATTAAAGTCCATTTCTGAATCCGTATGATTGAGCAATTACAATACCAATAAAGGTATTAGTTTTGTAATGATCATTTGCTTATTAATGCAAACGATTTGAACGTTTGATATAGTTTATTGTTTAATACTTTGTATAATCGGGGATTATATCAATATTATTAAACGTATCGAATTTAGTATACTTTTTAATATTAATATTAAGCTT
Organism: Monilinia aucupariae; assembly: GCA_002162555.1. Lineage (NCBI taxonomy): Eukaryota > Fungi > Ascomycota > Leotiomycetes > Helotiales > Sclerotiniaceae > Monilinia > Monilinia aucupariae. Next base: position 533,855 of record NGKF01000007.1, read on the forward strand.
AAAAATCTTTATTTGTAGGGTATATAATCGTTTAATAGCTTTATTAGATATAAATGGCGAAAAAGATCTCTTAAACATATTCCTCTCTATAGAAAGCAATATTATATCTCCTTTTTCGTTATTAAGAATCGAATGATCATTCGATTTACCGTCCTCGAAAATACTATCTAACACTAATGTTAATGGTTTTAGTAAAATCACTGATTCTTTATAATCAAAGTTTATATAAGCCTTCTATAAATTAATTATTTCGAACAAACTTTTATTCTTCGTTGTAAATACAATTAATAGAAATCTTGATTCATTAGAAACTAGCGTTGACTCGTTAACTCCTATAATTGTATCAGGATCTAACAAAATGCTATACTCATTATCATAAATTGAAGTAAATAATAAGGATTCTGTTACCAAATTCTTTTAACCTTTTTAATTTTTAATCACTTTCAAGGTTGAAGATCTAAAGCGTTTATAATTAAAATCAAAAATACACACAATCTCGAACTTTTTTTGTACAAATCCTTTGGTAAGTTCATTATCCACATTCTCTAAAATAGTACTATCCGGCGATTTCATTTGTTGAATATCCAATTCAACAATCAAATCCTTAATCATTTGGATTGATATAGCATTAACAATTTTGTTACGAAAATTGTTTTTATAAACAAATCTTTTATCGAATCTAATATTTTGTATAATAATAACTTTATCGAATATAGGGATCCAGATATAAAAAATTGTTATAGCAAGAATATATCCGACCAAATATTCAATATATATTTACAAGTTAGTTTTATACCATTTTATTTTAATTCCAATTTCTTTTTCTTTATCCAAAGGATATATACAATAATTATATTTATATATCGCATTCCAATCAAGATGAAGATTGTTAATGATCTTTTATAATAACGACGATAAGTATTATCTATAATATTATTTAAACCAAGAATCAATCATTTTGTTAAGGCATTTCCAACCCTTTGCTTTTAATAAACTAATATTATATAGGTATATAGCGGCAAAAGCAACCTTTATCTATATCTTATCCAATAATCCAATTAAAGTATATATTTTAATTTGTTTAATAATGATTTCTTATTCTACATATTCCGCTCCTTCATTAAATTCATATATAAAGGAAAAGAAAAGTTTAAGTTCTATACCCTTTTCGAAAATCTATTTCTCGAACATAGTATTACTTTTGATCCTTATTACGGATATATCATTATTTTGTTTAATCACTACAATATAAAGATTATACTTGCAATAAACCTATACAACAAAGTTCTTTAAAACTTTAAAAACTTTGTTATACGTTTTTTGGATTAATACAAAAGTAAAGATTTTTCTATTGTATATATCTTTGATTACTAGCAATCATAATATTTCGTTATAAGTATAGGGAAAATCGAACAAATCCCATTAAACCTTGTAAAAAGGTTTAGATGATTGATAATCACTAGGTAAATGTGAAACAATCTGTTTAGTATATATGCGTGAATAATCGATGTATTTTACTCGAGTAATTTCTTTGATTCATATTCCTCTAATCATCCTAACTAAGTATTTCAATATTTTTTTGCTAAGATGCTTTAATCTTTTATACTACAAATCGTTTAATTCCAATCGAAGTTTTACTATTTCGTATATTCGAAAGAAATACTTGTTAATCTTTTGGTTTTCGGTAAGCATTATAATATTTATGTTTATAGAAAGATTAGATTTATTAAAATAGTTGAAATAAATATTGTATTCTAAAAAGATAAAGTTATACTTTCTAATACATTGAGTAATAATAATATTATTAACCCGATCGCTGATTTTAATAATAGCATTAAATTCATCAAATTAAACACCCTTATTATAAAATAAAGTCTCGAATACGAGATTAATATAAAAACCAAAAATAAGCGCAATATTAATCAATATAAAATCTGTACCACCTAACAAAATTCCTTTAATTACTTTTTCGCTACAATTAACTATTAGCAAGTTTAATGATCTTGCTTTAATATAATCCGAAATATTGTTAAGAATATACTTTCCGCCTATTAGAAAACTAGCATTGTTGATAATGTATATAGTATTACAATTATTCAACAAAGTATAGTTTACTAGTATATACGTAAAAGTAATTATAAATGTAACAAAAGCGCTAATACATTTATTTGGGTTAATAATGCAAAAAGCAATATTGTAAAGATCCTTTTTTTATAAAGATCTATAAAGTTGATTGGCCTAAATAATAGAAAGCTATCCTTTTTTGGATAAAACATTTCGAAGATTGTTATATTTCTTATTTTTGATACGTTTGTTAATCTCTTTAACTTGCTTTTCACTAATAGTCCGAATAGGCTATTCAATATATTTATCAATAAAAGCTAGTTCAACTATACAGCATTTGTCCGGCTTATAACGATGGCTTGAACCAATCGATTGATTTTCTTTATAAGGATAATGTTGAGTAACGTTGTTAGTGTTGTTGCCCTTCGGTTATCGCTTTGATTTGAATGGTTGTTGGAATCCTGGTTTTTAAATAGTAAAGGATTCCTTTGACAATGGATTACGATTTATCCGATTGATATGATTAGCGAAAAGATTATTGTATTATTCTAGAGTAATAGTATGGCATTCTTTTTTGTCTTTAATATTTAAAGTAATTAGTTATTGCTCTAACCAATTTGACGCTAATTTGTTTAATACTTCCAAGAATTATTCATATCCATAAATTCCTTTGATCTCCAAAAGATTGTAAACCAATACTTTAGTATAAAGTGATTCCTATTCTTTATATTATTTAACCGGGTTAATTTGTTTATTGCATGCACTATTCAAATGATCAATATATTTGGTTTAAATGATCCTTAGGATTGTTAAATCAATAAAAGCAATTTTTATATGTAGATAAGCAATGATTTGTTTTAGAGTATAATTTTGTGTAATATTCTAAAAGATTTTCAAAGCGTAGAATGAATCGATTATAAATATAATCCAATCGAATATATAGCGGAAGTTATTATGATTTTGGTTGTATTTACTCTTTTGAATCCTGTAGATCTTTTTTATAAATAAGAAAGTCTTTAAGAGATTCTTTAATGTAGTAGAAACAAAATCCGCAAAAAGCTTAAGTTTAAATATTCCACTCATTTCGACGTTTGTAGCGTGTCGATTATAAGCTTCAAGTTCCATAGCATGTTTATTATAGCGTTTACAATTCTCTTCAAAAATCATAATGTTTATAAAAGAGGCTTGAAATGAATTAGCGCTTAATCAATCACAAAATTAGTAATTGGGAAAGTTTAGGGTATCCGGATCGATATTGTTCCAGATATACCTAAAGCAATTAACGTTTTTAAATGATAAGTACTAAAGGGACCAATCTGCTCGGCTGTTGAGAGTGATCTGTGATATAATGAAGGAGAATAATTATTAAAGGATAAAGGATAATGGGAGTATAATAAAAGATAATTGGGGATCAAAGGGAAAAGAAAAGTTATATAATATCGATATTCGAATTGTAATTATTACAGAGATTTCGAGCATAAACCGGGCTTATAACTATTACGGAGAATAGCTACAAATATATAAAAGAATATCTAAAAAGAATAAAAGTATAAATATAAAACAATGATTATATTATTGTTTATCTTCTATAATACAAAATCCATTCGTTCCTTATATACCTATATTCACGTGATTCCATATGATCATCATCTGACTTTGAGATCTTAAGGATTTACAGTGTAATGATCTATAATATCATAGATCTACAATATAATGATCTCTAATATCATAGTATACTGGTAGTTATAGATCTAGATGATTCTAAAAAAGACTAGTATACTAATTAAGAAGATCCAATACTACATTAATATAATAACGCATAAAGCGTTTATACTAACTTTGGAAAACTTGTTTAATTAGTAGTATACTAAGCTCTTAGCGCTTCGGAGCTTCCTAGCTCCGATTGATCGAAAAGTAGATAGGGTGCCTATGCGCCTACTCCCGGAAGATCCGAGGCCTACGTGGGATCACAGTGTTCTACAAACACGTGATTATCACGTGCCTCATGCTCTTAGCGTGACAAATTACCTAAACCTTTTTATAAGATTTAATAAGATTTGTTCGATTTTCCTTATACTTATAACAAAGTATTATAATTATTAATAATTAAGAATATATACAATGAAAAAATCTTTACTTTTATATTAATCTAGAAAATGTATAATAAGATTTCTAAAGTTTTAAAGAACTTTGTTATATAGGTTTATTGCAAATATAATCTTTATATTATAATGATTAAACAAAACAATGATACATTTATAATAAAGATTAAAAGTAATATTGTATTCAAAAGATAGATTTTCGAAAAAAGTATAGAACTTAAACTTTTCTTTTCCTTTATATATAAACTTAACGGAAAAACAGAATGCGTAGAACAAAAAATCATTACTAAACAGATTAAAATATATATTTCAATTAGATTATTGGATAAGATATAAATAAAAGCCGTTTTTATTGCTATATATCTATATAATATTAATCTATTAAAAATAAAAGGTTAAAAATGCTTTAACGAAATGATTGATTCTTAGTTCAAGTAATACTATAGATAGTACTTATTGTTGTTATTACAAAGGATTATTGATAATCTTTGCCCCGATTGGAATGCGATATATAAATATAGTTGTTGTATATACCCTTTGAATAAAGAAAGAGAAGCTAAAATTAGAGTAAAATGATATAAAACTAACTTGCAAATATATATTGGATATTTGGTCGAATATATTCTTACTACAATAATCTTCTGTATTTGAATCTTTATATTCGATAAAGTTATTATTATACGAAATATCAAATTTGATAAAAGATTTGTTTATGGAAACGATCTTTGTAGCGAGATTGTTAACGTTATACTAGTTCAAGTGATCAAGGATTTGATTGTCAAATTGGATATTTAGCAAATGGAATCGCTGAATAGCATTATTTTAGAGAACGTGAATAATGAATTTACCGAAGGATTTGTATAAAAAGAGTTTGAGACTATATATATTTCTGATTTTAATTATAAACGCTTTAAATCTTCGATTTTGGGGATGATTAAAGATTAAAAGAATTAAAAGAATTTGGTGATAGAATCCTTGCTATTTATTTCAATTTATAATAATGAGTATAGCATTTCGTTAAATCCCGATACAATTATAGAAGTTAACAAATCAATGCTGGTTTTTAGTAAACTAAGATTTCTATTGGCTGTATTTATAATAAAAAATAAAAGTTTGCTCGAAGTGATTAATTTATAAAAGGTTCGCATGGATTTTGGTTATAAAGAATTAGCGATTTCATTAAAACCATTAATACTAATGTTAGATAATATTCTTAAGAACGATAAATCGAATAATCATTTGATTTTCAATAACAAAAAGGGAAATACAATATTGCCTTTTATAAAGAGAAATACGTTTAAAAGATTTCTTTCGCCATTTATATTTAATAAAGCTACTAAACGGCTATGTATCTTGTAAATAGAGATTCCTAAGCTTAATATTAATATTCAAAAGTATACTAAATTCGATGCGTTTAACGACGTTGATATAATCCTTGATTATACAAAGCATCAAACAATAAACTATATTAAACGTTCAAATCGTTTACATTAATGAATTAATGGTTATTATAAGATTAATATCTTCATTGATATTGTAATTACTTAATTATACGGATTCAAAAATGAACTTTAATAATTAAATGATTTCCATGATATTTTCTAGTTTGATAAACAAAAGAATAAACTAAATAAACAAAATGGTAAATTTATCACTATATATAATATAATAGTTGCCGCAATAAAATATAAACCAATAATTACGCTTTTGATTTAACTCAAAGTTATAAATCTTTTACGAATATTAAAATCAACGGTACCATTACTATCGAAGTTCTTCTATAATCTTAGAACTTATATATTTGAATATTGGTTCAAAATGGATTATAACCGCGAAATTAAAGCATTATAGAATTGAAACATTTAGCAAGAAATTAAAACAATATCGATTAAATCAAAGTCTATTTCATTTCAATAAGTATTTATTTATAAAAATGATTAAAGCGATTATATCGATTATTATAAATCACGATTAATAATTAGAGAAGATCTTTAGGATACAACAATAATCGAATCGATTTATATAGTTATACTTACCGCGCGGTCCTTTTATATAATAATGGTAATAATAACAAAAAATGATTTTGAGATAAAGCAATATAACATTATAAATACCTTTGTTAATACATTTCGAAATCTTATTAGAAATCCAGTTATATACTATATGCCAAATGGATATAAAGTACCTAATAAATCCATTACTCTCGATTGTACATTGTATGGTTTAAGAGATTTCTTTGTATTTTGGTATAAAAAGTTTATAAGTATATTCACCAGCCTAAAAATAATAAAGTGCAAAAAAGAGCTTTGCATTTTTATATTTCTTGATTTCCACGTATTCATCCTGTTCTTTGTTGACGATATTTAAGTGATCTATTACAAAAGATATAAACGTTAAAAGGATCAAATAGTAAATGAAATCAAAGCTAGATATAAGCTTAAGAATTTCGGCGATATTTAATGGTTTTTAGAGATTCGAATTATTAAAGATCGATAATTTAAGAAATTGTAGTTAATATACAATACTTATATCGATAAGATTATTTGCAAATTTGGTTTTACAAAAGGAAAAGCAATTACATTATTTCCAATTATAGTATTCGAAAAGAATAAGGATATAGTTTCTCTTTTTAAAGTAAAAGAATATTAAGAAAAAATTGAATCAATCTTATATTCGGTTATAACAATTAGGGCCGATTCAATGTTTCCTTTTTTCAAATTAAGCGAATATAGTATTAACTTTTTAAAGGATTATTTTATAGCAATAAATCATTGTATCGTATATTTATACGAATCTCGATATTTCTTTATTTGCTATAGGAATAATTATATACTTTAAATAATAACCTTTTCAAATGTTTTCTTTGCAAATAATATAATTACTTGGAGATTCTTTCAAAGCTATATGATTATATTGTATAGTGATACTATTGTATGGAAAGCTATAAGATAAGATATAGTTACTACTTCAATTACAAAGATAGAACTTTTAGATGTAGAAAAATCGATTAAAGAAACAATAGCAATATTGCGGCTTTTAAAGAAAATTAAAGTATTAGTAAAAAAGCTTATTAATATCTTTTGCGATAATACTTAAATAATCCGATTAATAATTGAAAAGAATAAAAGAATCTTTACTAAACTTAAACATATAGATATTCAAAATATATAGTTTCGTTAAGAATATACTAATGAGCGATTTCTAATCATATATTTACTAATTATCGATATGTTAATAAATAGGTTTACTAAGAATCTTATTAAGCAAAAGTTTAAATACTTTATTAAACTAATCAATATACAAAACGCCAAGGATCGAATCACAAAGGTTATCGAATAATTGGTAATTATATGATATTCGAACAAAATTAATATTACTACAATATTCTCTTTATACCCTATTACCTCAATCCCTATTCTCCACCTCTACTTTAAAGGAAGCTTACCTTCAAGCAACCTTTCCATTACCATTATTATTCATCTTTTTCTCCTTTCTTTTCCTTTTTATCTTTACCGTTGCGAAGTAATTCTCCGAAATATACCCGTTTCCAAAGGAATCCGCTTTTAGTACAAATACACCTTACATCGATTTCGAAGCTATTTAAGGATCGATATACTTTAGAACACTTCGAAAAACAGCTCGGAAATGTTTTATCTTTTATAGTTATATAATTAATAATTATAATATAAAGCGAAAAGAGGGTATTATACTTTTTTATTGTTATTAGTTTTTGTGGTTAAGAAATTATTCGTTATAGCATACAAATATATTGGCAAAAGCCGATATATATATATAAAGCATCGATAACATTAAGCTTTTTAAGAATTTGCGTTTTTTATAGCAAATTTTATTTTTTTGTTTAACGATCAACAATTTTATATATTATATATATAGATAAAGATTCTTTAGTTTTTTAAACCAAATCTTTTTGGCGGGGGTATAGGAAATTGTTGTAAAAAAAGTAATAAAAATAGAAAATACTATTTTAAATCTTTTATTATTTGATTTACCATTATATTCAATTTTTGTAGAATTAGAACCAAAATCTTTACCAAAATCTTGTGAAATGTAAATAATATACTATTAAAATGATTATAGTATTTATCTTTCAATAAAGTAAAAAATCTTTATTTTTATCTTTATTTTGATTTTCATTTTTATTTTTATCGTTATTTTTGCTAGAGGAACTGGTTTGGAAGGGATAGAAAGGGAAGGAATCGGAGGAGTAGGGAGAGGGGGAACGAAGGGGCGAAGGGCGATAATAAAAGCGATGGGGAGGAGGAACGGGGGTGCGGAGAGAGTGTTCTGGAGACGATCCAAAAGGATCTGAAGAAAAAGCAAAAGGAGAAAAAGAAGTAGAAAGAGTAAAAGAAGAAAGAGAAAAAAGAGAAGAGATGCAGCGACGGAAAGTAGCCAAAGCTTTTCGAGCATGGGAAAGATTCTTGATTCAAAAGTTACGAGTACAATAAGGTATATTGATATTGTTGATGTTGTTAATATTATTGTAGTTGTTATTATTACTACTGCTAATACTTATCCTTAAAGAATCGAAGAATCAAAGGATCAAAGCTATAATTAAATACTTATACAATGGAAATTATAATAAAACAATAATACGTTACAAAACAATCAAATATAATAAATATACAATAAATGCCCTTAATTATAATCGTTACTCTTTATAGGATCGGCGATTTAGACATTTATAGAATTATATGGAATTACTTATTTATACAACTATTCGTAAAGAAATTGTATATACATTATTAAATTAGTTTCCGTTTGTTTGTTTACATTAATAAAGAATTACGCGAATAACGCAAAGTTGTAAATTCATTTATTTTGTTTGCTTTGTAAACAAATTATATATTGCGCATATAATCTAAAAGATATATCATATTAAAAGTATAAAGCATATAATAATCACGTATTTGTAGAATATTGTAATTCTATATAAACCTCGGATTTTCTGGGAATAAGCATATAAACACTCTACTCACTTTTCGATTAATCAAAACTAAAAAGCTTTGAAACATCAAAAGTTTAATATACTATTAATTAAACAAGTTTCCAAAATTAATATAAACGTTTTATACATTATCATACTAATATAGTATTGGATTTTCTTAATTAGTATACTAATCTTTTTTAGGATCATCTAGATTTATAACTATCAATATACTATAATATCAAAGATCATTATACTATAGATCTATAATATCATAGATCATCATACTATAGATCCTTAAGATCTCAAAGTCAAATGATGATCACATAGAATCACGTGAATATAGGTATATTAGAAACAAATGGATCTTGTATTATAAGGATAGATAATAATACAATTATTATTTTATACCTATATCTTTATCCCTTTCTGATATCACTTTATTATATATTCGTAGCTATTCTTCGTAATAATATATATATTGTAAGACTACAGAATGGCTCCGACCATTCGAACCTAACATTATCACATGACCTCGCTTTTCACAAAGAGTATTTATACTCTTTATACTTTGTATTTTAAATCATTATATTATGTTTTGTTTATTAAGTTTTATTATTTTTTTTTTATTATATATATATTCATTATAATTTAGATTATTCACTTTGATTGTTCTGTTTTTCTTCGTTGTTAATAACCATTCTAACTAACTCTAGTCTTTATTTCTCTTTTATTGTATTGTTCTTTTGTAAAAGGCCATTCTTTTGTTATTGTTTTCATCTCTTATTTTCTTTCTATTATACTGAGAGCGTAAAGCACGTGAGAAGCATGTGTTTATCTAATACTATGCCTCTACGTATTACTTGGATCTTCCGGTAGTAGATGTATAAGCATACTAAGGTGCACAAGCACGCTAAAATATACATACGTTAAAGTGTACGAGCACGTTAAAGCGTACAAAGGTTGAAAGGGTAAGTAATGTAAGTGGATATAGTGGGTACATATCGCTGTTTTTCCATAATCTGTTGCCGCTTTAACGATTTTGAATACATATTTGGTCATTCTCCTCATCATTTCTTTTTTTCATCTCAAAAACTTCAATAACATCAAAATTACTAATAATTATAACAATATTAATAATTTTAATAATTTTAAATATTATAACCTATTAAATCAAATCAAATTAGTTATAAATAAAAAATCTATAATAAAAATTTATAATTTCAAATTATTGTAATGAATTTTGTTGAGAAATATAAAAATCTACATTACTTTCACCACCTAAAGTTCTACATACAAATTTTCAACCAGCGCTGTGATATGATTGGCCTGGAGGGTGAAGCTTTGACTTTTTTTTGGTGCAACCTACATTACTTACCCCATCAACCTTTATACAAGTATGTTAAAGTGTACAAGTACACTAACCGTTTTCGATCTGCTAGTACTAAGAGTATCGAAGCGTTAATCGAGCTTAGCATATCGATTAATTAAACAAATATACTAAATTAGGCTTGTTCTATACGATTTAGTTTTTATTAAAAGCATTTAAACTTATAATTATTATTATACTATGATATTAAAGCTTATAGTATTATAGATCCTTATAATTATTGTTATACGATAACATTATAACTTATAGTATTATAAATCCTTATAATTATAAAGTTATATAATGATTATATATAATTATATATAAATAGTATATAAAGAACAAATGGATCTTGTATTTAAAGAGACAAATAATAATATAATTACTATTTTATATCTATACTTTAATCTCTTTTTGATATTACTTTATTATATATTTGTAATTATCCTTTATAATAGTTATAAGCTCGGTTTATGCTCGAAATCTTTACAAAAATTATAAATCGAATATCGATATCGAAATTATATAATTTCTTTTTTCCTTTGATTTTTAATCATTTATTATTACATTTTTATCATTTAATAATCATTATTTTCATTATATTAAAGATCATTTTCAATAATTAAACAAATTGATCCTTTTAGTATTTATCGTTTAAGAATATTAATTGCTTTAGGTTTATTTGAAATAGTATTGATTTGAATACTTCAAACTCTTTCAATTACTAATTTCGTAATTAATTAAACGCTAATCCATTTTAAGTTTCATCTATAGACTATTTGATTTTTGAAGAAAACTGTAAACGTTATAATTAATATACTATAAACTTTAAAGCTTATAATCGATACGCTATAAATATCGAAATAGATGAAATATTTAAACTTCAACTTTTTGCGAATCCTATCTTTATAATATTCGAAAATTTTGCAAAAAACTTTTTGTTTATAAAGAAGATTTATAAGATTCAAAAAAGTAAATACAATCAAAATCATAATAACCTTTATTATATATTCGATTGAATTATAACTATAATCGATTTATTCTATACTTTGAAAATCTTTTAAAAGGTTATACAAAACTGAACCTTAAAACAAATTATTGCTTAATTATATATAAAGATTGTTTTTACAAATTCAACAATTTTGAGGATTATTTAAATCAAATATATCAATTATTTTAACAATACATATAATAGTTAAATCGATTCAGTAAAATGATATAAAAAATGGGAATCATTTTATATTTAAATGTTAATCTATAACTTTTTGAAGATCAAAGGAATTCGTAAATATGAACAATTCTTGAAAGTATTAAATAAATTAGCTTCAAATTGATTAAAGCAATAATTAATTATTTTGAATATTGAAGATAAAAAAGAATATTATATCATTACTTTAAAACAATATAATAATCTTTTTGTTAATCATATTGATCAAATAGATTATAATCCTTTATCAAAAGGATCTTTCGCTATTTAAAAATCAAGATTACAATAATCATCTAGATCTAAACAATAAACGAAAAGCAATAACGCTATTTAATATTGTTTTTATAAAAAGAATCAAATAATTAGTTTAAATCATTATTATAAGTTTAATAAATATTGAATAGTTGAATTAGCCTTTACAAATAAATACGTTAATTAATTTACTCGGTTTATTAATAAAAAACAAATTAAAAAAATCAACGAATATATCAAAGATAAGAAATATAACAATCTTCGTAACGTTTTATCCAAAAAGGGATAGCTTTTTGGTATTTAAATAAATCAATTTTATAAATCTTTACAAAAAAAAATTTCTATTGTGAGACTGTAGAATAGCTCCGACCATTCGGACCTAACACCCTTACACAATCTCGCCTCTCATAAAGAGTATTTATATTCCTCTCATTTTGTATTTTAAATCATTATATTATATTTTGTTTATTAAGTTTTATCTTTCTTTTTTATCTTTTTTGATTGTATATATATATTTATTATGATCTAGATCATTCATTTTGATTATTTTTCTCTTCTTCGTTATTTATAATCATTTTAACTAACTTTAATCTTTATTCTCTTTTTATCATATTATTCTTTTTTAGAAAACTATTCTTTTTATTGTTGTTTCTACTCTTTATTTTCTTCCTTTTTACATTGGTAATCTATACAAAGATAAAAGTTTATTCAAAATTAATTATTTATAAAAACAATATACAATCTTAAATTCTTTTCAATATATCGAAGTACTTTATAAGAAATCCAAAATATCGAAAAAATTAACGAAAAAACTATAAATGATAATAATACAGAATTATATCCTTTAACAAAAATAAAAAAATAATAAAAATAATAAAATGGATTATACTTCAAAAGAAAGAAATTCAAATTGTAAATGTCACGGGATATGGCTATCCCTGGTATTATTCCTGTACTTCTAGTACATTCCTTACTCTTCTTATTTATCTATATTTGGGTATACTAGCCCCACTACAGTAGAGGCTACGTATCCTTTACCGAAGTAATACTTTTACCAAAGCACTATTATTGCTTTATATTACACTTATATATAGACCTCTAGTTATTAAAGTTTGAGGTTAAATCAATCAAACTTTTCTCTATTATATAAATCTAATTTCCACTATTTATATTATTAAACTATACTTTTGTATTATCTTTCGATTCCCATTACCGTAACTTATATTATACTATTGTATGATAGTTATAAGCCTGGTTAACTTTTAATATTACCAATATCTTGTTATCGCTTTAATTGATATTTTTACGATTTTTATACTCTTTTTATTTTTTCAATATTTTCAAATTCTATTATTAGTTTTTATCCAAACCCTACCATTTTCATTATAGCGTTTGTTCTTATCAAGTTTAATACTAGCAATAATTGACTAGAATAGTATATCGGATTACAAAGTCTCTATACTTTGTACAACTTTTGAAGCATTCTCAATTCTAATGTTAAGTTTTCACCTAACCACAAGCTTATCGATTAATTAATTGTTCTAAAACCTTTTCTTTTTACCTTTAAAACGATGATTAACCAATTGAATTGTAAACATATTGCGAAATTTGTAAAGAATATCGCTAAATATAAGTTTGCTATTATAGAGCTTATTGTAAACGTTGTTATAGAAAAAGCCCTAAAATCGAAGGCTTCTTTCTTAATTCAACTTAAACACTCTAGCTATTTAACTCCGAAGGATGCTTTAGAGGAGTATACGATTCGAAAGGCCGATTATTGCAATTACAGAGAGGAATATAACTCAAAATATAAGAAATACCGGGATATATTGTAAAAGGGGAAAAGGAGAGGAAAAAGACGTCGAGGAGGGAAGGACAACACAACAAACAACTCAGCCAATCAGGGGCTAGGAAAGAGAGAGGAGGAGGGTAGTAAATGTAACTGCGTGCAATACGACTAACTCAATACATAACAACAAAGGTAAGGGGTGG
>NGKF01000007.1:554299-565188 GCA_002162555.1 Monilinia aucupariae
CTCCCGCTTTGAATCTATTATATGATTCTATTTCGCTACGTTTCACTTTATAAGGCATTTCTATAAGGTAAAAGATCCCTACCTTAAGCGTCAGCAATCTTGGGGGTGTGTCACGAGTAAACTGTCACGGTATATATCGCTGCGTACTACCATTCATATATATATACTATATATATCCAATTAGCCATATGTTCGATATGGCGCGTCATTTTGGCATGATATTAATTTAAACAAATTCCAATCATTTTTTAATTATTAATTTGATTGTTTTGATTAATTTATTGGTCGATTATATTCTATACAATGCTCTCAACGTTTATATCAATGGAATACCGGAAATAAATCGATTAATACATTTATTGGAATTGTTATTGTACAATCTCTAAAGTTAATTTAAAATGATAATCTTTTGAACGAATTCTATAATACTTTTTGGCTAAATCAAAATGATCTAGATGATTCGAAGGAAAAGAATAAATTTATTATATTTTATAATATTGTTGTTTTTATAGTTAGTTTCAAGCTAATTCTTTCTTTGTTTTCAAAACCTTTAAATGTTCTCCCAAAAATGTTTAAATCTGCCGCACCATCACTTCCTCGCTTTTATGGTCAACTAAACAAATATGTTTTTAGACCTTAGTTCAAAAAGGATTATAATAAAGAGATTAAAAACCTTAAAAATAGGTAAACTTAGAGAGAAATCGAAATAGAATCGGGTAATATTTATCCGATTCCTTTTCAATAGGTTTTCAACTACAAAAACGATTTTAAAGGATATATAAATCAATATTGCTTACATTTAATAGTTCGAAAAAATCTTTAAAACAAAAATACAATCGAATCTATCTATATCGCAACTTTCGCTATTAAATTGTTCTGCATTATAATAGCTATAATTGCTAAATATAATTTGAAAATCAAACAATTTGATATTATTAACGTTTTCGTTAATATTATGAAAAACCCTAATGATATTCCTATAGTATACCTACTTCTGAATAAGTATAAAATATTTGGTAAATATATTATTATTAATCGAGCTCTATATGATCTCCAAGATTTACCTGCTTTGTAGTATAAGGAATTTATTATTACTCTTGTATCTCTTGGCATAGTGTAATGCAAAGAGAAGCTGTATATTTATATGATTTAGAATAAATATATTTCAATACTCTTTTTTGTAAACAATATTCAAATTATTTACTATAGAAAATATACTAAAACAATTTACAAAATTATCGAAGAAATCAAAAAAAAATATGAATTACGCGATTTGAATGATATTTTATAGTTTTTAGGAATTCGAATTATAAAGGATCGAAAGCTATACAAGCTCTGACTAGTTTATAATATTTATATATCCAAAATAGTTAAGAAATTTGGCCTTGCTAATAACAGCGCCGCTACTCCTTTACTTACCATAATATTCACTAAATACAAAAAAATCGTAGTTCTCTCTTTTATAAAGGTTTACTAGGAAAAGGTTAGTTTTGTGCTCTATACAGCTATTACTATTCGATTAAACGTTGTTTTTGCAGCTTTTCAACTAAGTTATTATTTAATTAATTTGTCGAAAGAGTATATGAGAGCCGTAAATCATTGTTTACAATATTTATGGAATACAAAGTATTTAAGCTGTAAATACGGTGGAGATCCATTATCTCAACTTTTATCCTACTTCGATATTTCTTTTACAGATGATCTTAATTCTAAGCGGTTTTTATAAGAATATATTATATTTTTATTTAAAGGCCCTGTTATTTGGAAGGCTTTTTACTAAGCTATTATCATTACATCTACCACGGAAATAAAGCTTTTGAATGTTAAACATATTATTAAAAAAACTATGATTACTTTTAAACTTTTGAAAGAGGTTAATTTAATAGTACGGGAATCTATTATAGTTTATTGTAATAATACCCAAGCTATTTGTTTTGTTGTTGAAGAAAACGAATGTATTACTACGAAATTGTGTTATATTGATATTCAAAATATATAGCTTCATTAGGAATATATAAATTGGAGATTTCTAATGTCCTATTTAGCGATTAAAAATATGTTTGCAAATAAATTAACAAAGAATTTGAATCGTTAATTATTCGAAAGATTTATATTATTAATTAATTTATAAGATACTAAATTACGCATTATAGAAATCGATTAAATTTTGTACTTTAATATTATATAATCTACAACAACATTTTTTTTTATCGCCCGCTATTTCTTTTGGCCTTTCGCCTAATAGCGATGGCCTAAGCTAGATTTTGCACCTTTTAATCATTATCGTTATTATCGTTACTCTTTAAAACAAGGTTTATAAAAACACCTATAAAGCGGTTTGCTATAGCAGGATTTGTATCGTTTACATCCCTTAAACCCTTTGGACATAACTCTTCTTCTTTTTCCTTTTTTTTTACAATTATCTTTTCCTTTTCCTCCTGCTTTTTTTTTAACTTTTTTTTCTTCTTCAACTCCTTTTTGTAGTAGGATAATATTATCCTTAACGTTATCCTAAACGATTTAAACTTTTATATTTCATTTGTTGTTATTTTTATGTTTTTTAATATAAAAAGTGGAATTATTTATTAACTTTATCTTTCCTTTAGCTTTAGCCTTAAAGAAATCGATCGCTATTGTGTAAAAGTGATTAAAAAGCTTAATACAAAAGTAATTATAACATTCATAGTATTTTACACCGGTTGAGTTAGTATTGCAATAGTATATATCATTGCTTTACCTTGCGATTAATGATTTTATATATTGAACGCAAAGCATAATATTCCTCCTTCCTTTTATCTTAAGCTTTCTGCGCCTAAACGCCTTTCTCTTCATTTTCTTTCCTTTTCCTTTCCCTTTTCCCTTTCTCTTTCCCTTCCCCTTTACCTTTACAATTACCTCTATCTTTCTTTTTTTAATATTACAAATACTAGGATCCATAACCTCTTTTGCTTTATTTTCTACAAATTTCTTACTTTTATTAGAACTAACACTTTGAAGAGAGAGTAAACAACCTTGGTAATTATTACCAAAAGGATTTATAGAATCGTTTAGATCCACTTTCTCTTTCTCTTTTACTTCAAATCTAACCAAACGTTAGATTAACATTAATATTATATCGAGCAATTAGCAGGTTTAAGAGTATTTACTTTACATTTGCATGTACTGCGTTTCGCAGAATCAGTTGTAGTTATTAGTAAGGGAGGGGCCATTGGTAATAATGTTTTAACAAAGGCGTTTGGGAAAGGGATTCTAGGAAACGTTAGTTAAGGGTTATATTAAGGGCAATAATATATATAACCATTATTTTCGTCATTAATTAATGGTTTCTTTCAAATCAACGTTATTTTAGAAAGCGAAGGGCTTTTATTTTCTTTTTTTTCTTCTCTCTTTTCTCTTTCTTTTTCTTCCTTTTTCTCTTTTTGAATACTAGAGGAGAAGGGAGGTAGGACTATTGCCAAGTAATCAATAAGGACAAACAATGAATTCATTCTACTCGTCGGTGTATCTCTTCTTTTCAAAATCGAATTAAAAGGTAAAGATATTCTATGAAGAGAATATCTATACGGTTTAAAACCCTTTAAAGAAAAGGTTAATCAACGAATAGAAGAAAAGCGTATATTGCAGAGATTATTCATATAATTAAAATGGAATAAATGCTAAGAATATACTACCAAATTGCATAGGAAAGTTATATTTAATTATATTAAAGAGATTGTATAGTTTCAAGTTTAAAGCGCGGGCATTTATTGTTTTAAATCTACAATATATTATGCTTTACAAATAACATCGTTTATTATCTAAGCAATAGTTGTTATCGAAAAACGATTTAATTTGATGGTTAAACAACGATTTCTTTGCTTTCTTCGCTGTTAATGCTATTAAGCTATCGCTAGCCGAGATTATACGCGTTGCTATTAGTAACGCGTATATACAACAATAAACACTCATATCGTTAATTTATACAATGCGATTTTATTGTTTATATATTTCTTTTGTTATATTGCAAATCAACAACGTTATTGTCGCTTTGGAGGGTATATCACGGGATATAACTATCCCTAATGTTATTTCTATATTTCTAATATATTTCTTACTCTTTTTATTTATCCGTATTTGAGTATATTAGCCCTATCACAATAGAGGTTACATATCCTTTACCAAAGTAATACTTCTACCGAGGCATTATTATTGTTTTATATCACATTTATATATAGACCTCTAGCTATTAAAGTTTGAGGTTAAATTAATCAAACTTTTCTCTATTATATGAATCTAATTCCCACTATTTATACTATTAAACCATACTTTTGTACTGTCTCTCGATTCCCACTACCGTAACTTATATCATACTATCGCATGATAGTAAACAACTATATTTTTGTTCATTATCAATTATTGAAATATAATAATAATAAAGATAAGATTTAACAACGTTTGTATTACAAATTAAACAATAATACAAAATGATTATAAAATTAATAATTATTATCAAAAACAATAATTTTCTTTATTTAGCGATTTGGTTTATGAGTGATATATTAAACCTATTTTATAATTTATAGCTCGAAAAATTCATATTAATACATATTATTCATATAGTCTTTAATATTGATATTGAAAAGCCTTTTCTCTAGTTTTGCATTTTTAAATTTAAAAATCAAAGTGAGAAAGGAAAAGTATAATTTATTGGAATTTTAAATAACTATTAATTTGATTTAATTATATTTTGATTTGATTAAATATTTATAACTAAAACGTTAAGGATTAGTATATAAATAAATCGATTTTATAGAACGATAAACAATAATAAATTTCGATGCAATTATAAAAATTTTATTTTAGGTTTAGATATAGCGAATACTAAACTTTCGAAAAAGATCTATATATATTTTGATTATTTATTTGATTGATTTAGCGTTGTTTTGATTAATTTGTATAAGCCAAATTGCATTGATTAATATATTACACTTCAATATTAATAGATATATATAACAATACTTTGCGAATTTGTAAAGTATTATTATCGAAATGAATAAAGATTTTATTATTATTATAATCCTTTATTTATTATTAAAGATTTGTTTTTCTCTTTATTTATATTATTTTTTATCACGAGTTAAACTGTTGATGTATACCGCTGTATACATGTATATACTTGCGTAGTATATATATACCCAAATTAGCCATATATTCGATATAGCGCGTTATTTTGGTATGACAATTATAAGCCCGATAGCGTATTGGTATAATACTCGATTCGAGTTTGCTCATCTTTCAGGGATTTTTGAGGAATCCATTCCGGCATTTTTATTAGTGGATCAGTTGCATTAACTTACGAATGAGATTCGATCCATTAAACCCCATTTGGATAATGTATCCACTTCGACTAATTAGCCAATCGTACGTTAAAAGATTTGAGATAATTAAGATTCTTATTTTAAAAAGCGTTAACGATCTTAAGGATATATCACGAATTAAACTATTGATGTATACCGCTGTGTACATATATATACTTGCGTAGTATATATATATCCAAATTAGCCATATGTTCGATATGGCGCGTCATTTTGGCATGACATTTTTATTATTCCTTTATTATTTTATTTATATTATTAAAAAATTTATATTTCAATTATATTATATTATATTTACATTTTACGTAATTCAAATTGTTTAAATTACGATACTTTATTAATCAACTATATCTTTCAAATTTATCAATGGTTTCAATATATTTGTATGCAATATAATAGTTTTCAAAAATTTCAAAATCGAAAAAATTAATAAGTTTATTAGTGATAAACAATCTAATCTTTTTAGTAAACCAAAGCTTTGTAAAAACAAATGTTATAATATTAAGAATAAACAATTTGCAAAAGTAAAGTTTAAAATTATTGTTCTTTTTAAAATGAAATTCAATTCTAAAAAACACTTTTAACAAAATAAAAATGTTTTTATATTCAATAAAAATAATATCAAAAAGATTATCGAGACTTTTGTAAAATCCAATAAAAAAAGTTTGCTATTCGCAGAAAAAGAAAAAATATTATAATTCGATGATATTAATGCGATAGAATAATGCAAAGCTATAAAGGATTTTAAACAAAAGTATAGTATAACTAAAGAAAAGTTTCATTATCGAATTTTTAAACAAATAAAGTATAATTTTCGATTTGATATAAAGATTATAAATAAATACAAATCATTTGATTGGAATTGAAAGAAAATCTTTAAATTTGTTTTTTTAACAAAATATATAATACAAAATACTTCTCAATTAAAATATAATCAAAACTATTTATAAGTTTTAACATTTAAATATAATACAAAAGAAAAGTATAATTTCAAAAATACATTAATTTATAGTTGAATTTACAATTTTATTGTAATTCGGTTTATAATAAAGAAAAAGATTACTATTAAAACCGTTGCCTTTTTGTTTTTGAAAAGTTTAAATATTCGATTAAAATTGAAATTCGCTGATAAAACTAATAGTTTATTAAAGGAATATTACACTTTGATTTAAACCTCGATTTATACAATCTATATAAAATATATAGATCTATTAGATTATAATAAAGATTTTGAAGAAAAAGCTTAATTAAAGAAAATCGATGTTAAAAAAATTAATACTAGTATAAAAGTTATAGAAAAACCTAAAAAAAAAGTCTATATTTTCTAAGAACTAATATAATAAAATAAGTTAATTAACTAAAGTATTCGAGATATTCGTTGTTAAAAGTATTATATTTTTAGTTAAACTTGTTATTATAAAAAAGTTTGTAGCTTTTTCTAGTTTTATTAAAGTTTTCGATGATAATAAAGCAACAAAGATTAATACAATTTATAATAAATCTTATTTTTATTGTTAGAATATATAGTTTAGAAACAAAAACTATTTTATAAAAACAGATTATCCAATTTACAAAAAGCATTGTATAAAAAATGGATCATTTTCGATAGATTTGATATTATATATTAAAGAAAGAATCAAAATCAAATAAAACCATTTTAAATCTTTTATAATAAGAATAATGATTTTTTGATATATTTTATAACAATTAATACAAAAATAAATAAATAAAACAAAAAAAACAATTTAAATATAAAATCGATTAAATGTATTAATATTATTAAGATTATTGATAATAATGTTCATTTCGTTAACAATATTAATTCGATTTCATTTTCTACTTTTTGCTCAAATGGTTTTATTTTGAAATATATTAATATTACTATTCAATTTAAACTTGCTATATTGCAATTTGAATAATATATTAGCAAAAATAAAGTAGAAAAAGTTATTTTTATCTTAAAGCGAAAACCCGAAGATATGGTTTCAAAATTTATTGTTTTTACTTTTGCAAAAGCTTAAATGATTAAATCTTTTTTATTTAATATTTTTGATTTTACAATAAGTAATATATTTTCAAATAATTAAGATTTTACAAAAATAAATTCGCTAATTATTATTAAAAAAGTTATTTTTAAAAAGCTAAAAAGAAAACTTGTTTTTTCGATTATAATCAATAATTATAATACAATTAAACAAATTAAATATTTGATTTTAAAGATTAAAGTTTTCATTTTTATTGGCTTTTTGTTCAAAATAATACTCAAACTTTGGAAAAAATGATTAATCAAAATTAATAATTCATTAAAACTCAAAGCATTAATATTAAAACTTTTTAATACTTTTAATAATATATTCTTTGTTATTTTAAAATCCTTTATTATTATAGCTCAAAACCGAAAGTTTATTGAAATATAAGTTAATTATTGTAACTTATTTGAATACAATCTTTTGATATAAATAAATATAGTTTTTATTGTTTTATTAAATTATTAAAAAAAGATATATAATTAAATTATATTTATTTCAAAAACGAATTAAGATTATAAAAAATTATCAATAGTTAAGATTTTATTGAATGATCAAAGCTTAATCGAAACCATTTCTAATAATAACTTTATTATCAATATAATGAATAATAAACTATATATAACTTTAAACCTTTCAATAAATTTAATAAATATAAATATTATTAATATTGATACAATTAAATCGAAACTTATAAATATTTATAAGAATATTAAAGTCTTTTTAAATAGTATTACAAATATAATTAATATTTATATAATAAAAAATGCTCGAAGTAAACTTTTACTAAGTATATTATAGTTTATTGCTAATAAAGTTATATTCAATTATTAATACAATTTGCAATACATTGCGATTATTAATAACGATAACAAATATTATATAAATGTTTAATATAGTAGATAAATATTGTACATAGTTTTCAATAAGTATTTTTTTAATATTAATAAAGAAAACTAGATTTCAATATATTCAACGAGTAATATATTAATAATTTTGTATTAAGTTCTTTTTGAAATATAGAACTTTTAAAGAAGCAAATAATATTTAACAAATATTACAAATTATTGAATTTAGAACTTCGAGAATAGTTGAAAGAAATATTGATTTATTTAAAATTAATCGAAAATTGTATTCTAATTTTAAATCCGTAAAATATGTATATTAATAAATCAAAGTATATTGAATATTTGATTGTTTTCGAAAATAATAATAAGTTTATTTATAAGTATCATTAAATTATTATACAATTTGTATATTCAATAATTAAAACATTAATAAAAGATTTTCGAAAGGATTTTTTATTTCTTATTAATACTTTGTATAAAAACAAAACTAATAAAATTTAATTATCTAATATTTCTACGAATATAAATAAAGAAGGTTTTGAAAAATTAATAAATTGATTTAAACGTTATAGAAAAATATTCTTTTATTAAAAACTTATTAATAGATAGAAAAAATATTTGATATCAAAATTCAATAGTAAATTTGAAAAATATCGATAAATTTTTGAATATATAAAGGAAATCAAATATAAAGATATATTTATTGAACAAAAAAGAGATTTGTTATTGTTATATCTGTTACGCTTCCGCTGCCCGGCTGGCATGGCAAACGTTCCGGTGCACGTGCACGCTATCACGGCTCATATACTCGACTAGCGAGTATATACCGTGTATATATCCTATCGATGCGGTTTATATATATATAACAATCTCTTTTGTAGTATAATTAAATAATAGTAAATTCTAAAAACTTTATTGATTTTGTTTTAAACAATTTTTTTATAGTATAAATGTTACATTATTTATTATTTAAATATCAAATCGTTTTAGTTATCTAATGATTATTTAAAAGAATATCTTTTTCAATAATACCTTTTTAAAAATGCTTTCAAATAACGAAACTGTTTATCTATAAGAAAAAGATTAATATTAGATTTAGTTTAACAACAATATACTTCTTATTATTTTCAGAAATTCTTTTTCTTTTTTTTTCTTTTCAATATATTCCGTTCTTTTCCCGGCAAATCCTATACTAACGCTACTATATCTTTTGATCAAGCTATTATATTAGCAAGCTTTACATTTGTATCATTAACTCCCCGTTTTATTTTTGGTTTTGTTTTTAATGTAATTATTCGAAGTTAAGGTTAAGAAAAAGGTAAAGAAACAAAACAAAAAACAATATCTTTTTTACGATTTGTTCTTATTCCAAAAATTACTTTTTGCGATTTTATTTTGCATATCTTCGATTCTCAAAATCGCAAAAGCGAATATACAATGCAAAAGGTTCTTTTTGTTTAAGCTATAGAAATTGAATACATATATTCTATTTTATATAAACAATTTGCTATATACACATCATCGAGAACCATTTAACGATGACGCGATATATTTCACTATTAGTAGATACACACAACAATACTTTACAAACTCTGTAAAGTTTTGACGCCCGCAAGAAGCATATAAAGTATACTCTTCGAATCCGAATAGCGGAAATAAACTTTACTATGTTTGCAAGAGCGATGCGGATGGCCAATAACGATTATATGCGATAATGCGATTTTTTTTTATCCATCCTTTTTCAACCCCAAGTTGAAACAAAGATGAAACCTATATCTTTCTTTTCTATTATATCTAGGGGATTAGAAAGATCAACAGCTTTCCAAAGAGTTAACAGATTCCTATAAAAAGTTGAACAACAAACAATAACCCGCTACAAATTTATAAACGCATTTGTTAACTCTTTAGAAAGGATTATTAAAACTTTTACTTAAAAAGAAATGTATATTATTCTACTAATTTAAAAAGCGATTTTAATATATATAGCGAACGCTTTTATAATAGGTATAACCTTTAAAAATAAAAAAAGCTTTAAAATCCTTAAAACGAAAAAAAATACAATAACAACTTCGCTCTTTATAACCTAAACAAGGATCGTTAAAACCTTTAAAATCGACGGGCCCTTGATCATTTTTCAAAATGAAGTTTTTAAAGCAAATTTTACAAAGAAAACTATTATTAAAGCAACGAAAATGAATAAACGTATTTTAATTAAATATATTCCTTTTGCAAGCTTACATCGCGATAGCCTTTTTCTAATTCAAAAGAATTTGGTCAAAGCTATTCCGGATATCAAAAACGAAGATATTCTAAAGGTAATAGAATATAAATTAGGTTAAATATTATATTTTAAATTTTTGAAGATAAAGAATATCTTAATAAAAAATGTTTACAAATCGAAAATTTACAAAATCATTGGGGTTATATGTTTTAATCTCTTTGAAATATAATATAGTTATTATATAAAGCAAATCCCAAAAACCTTATTCAATGCAATTAATAAACAAATAAAAGTTATTAAAGAAATGGTAAAAAGAAAGATACAAATCCAAACTAATAATATTTTAATCAAATACTTTAAAAGCTTTAAAAGTAAAACAAAAAACGTTTAAATTGTAAATTTTATTACTCTAATCCCCCTTTTTCGCTTATTCGAAACT
>NGKF01000007.1:565210-588376 GCA_002162555.1 Monilinia aucupariae
TTTTTCGCAACCAAATAAAGCTTTATAAATAAAATTATTAAACCTATTGCAATATCTATCGTTGTATAAAGTTTACGCAATACAATAATTACAATATCGCGAAAACTAAATACTAAAAATTGATATACAAATTATATCCAATGTTGGCGAAATATAACGAATACTATAGCCCGTTCTCAGCAAAGCATAAAAGCTATTTATTAGCATTTCGCAGTATAGCTGGGGGCAAACTGTAATACAATTTAACCAAAACTTAAATAGAATTGATTCGTAAAAATAATTAAATAATCCAAAAAGTATACGTTTTGAATATGGTTATAAACATTATATAAACAATGTGCATTTTTCAAGCGAATGCTTGAAGTTTTTAAGCAATCTAAAGTATACAAAACTTTATAAGTATTATGGCTTTATCAAATGCCGTCCGGACCCTAGCGCTTATTTGCATTAAGATCCAGATTCCAACGATTCTAAAGAAAGCAAGCGATAATGCGAAATATATAACAAATATATTTTCGATTTAAAGTAAAGTATTAAAACATTTTAAAGCAATTCTAAATCAAATAAACCTTAAACTTTTATTACAAAACAATGTACGTAGAGTATATATAGAAAATGCAATGAATATAAACAACGATAACGCTACTACAACTATACAATTGATTAAAACTATAAATCCTTTTTTTAATAAGTAGCGGTTTGAATTGATACAACAGCGAAAGCTACAAAGACAGCCCTAACCTATATATACAAATAGTATAAGCGAATATAGGGAAAAGCGCAAGGGTATATAATATACTACTTTAATTCGCTTACAAAAACAAAGCGGATATAGTCTATATTCAAAAACCTTGAAACTTTTCAAACATTAAAATATAAAATCATTTGATGTACAAATACTACGCCCCCTACAACTTATAGAAATCGGAAAAGATGATGAAAAGGGAAGCCGAAAAGCCAAGGATTATATCGTATATACAGCAGGGTATCGCGTTACAAATGTAACAACAACGGGGAAAACGTAACAAGGATATAATATGGCTTGAAATGAACGACTACCATATAGTGAACATTTATTGTAAACCTAGCATTACTACAATGATAAATTATACAATAAGTATTATTTCGGGATCTTATATACTAATTAAAAGGGATTTCAATGCGAAATACGATATCTACAAATCAAAGATATTGTTGATTATTTAAAGGGCTACACTTTTTAAATAGTTTCAAGATATTAATATGGATTTTATAAGCGAGGTAGGGATACCCACTTATTGCGTAAAATATATAATTAATTTTATCTTCTTTAACATACCTTTTGCGAAAACAATTGTACGCCGGAATATGAACTACAAGTTAAATCATTATACGCAAATCACTACTATCCCAAAGCAAAGAATAATATTTAACAAATACATTGAATACAAAGTCATTGAAAACGATCTATATACTTTTGTTAACTTTATAAAAAGCGAAGTATATTAGTTATTGAAAGTCGAATATATCATTATGAATACCGAGTTTGAAACAACAACAAAGCAGCTTACAAATCTATTTCAACGGGTAATACGGATCGCAAAGCGGCCAGCGGGCGATTAGGCGTGTTTA
Source organism: Monilinia aucupariae (assembly GCA_002162555.1). NCBI lineage: Eukaryota > Fungi > Ascomycota > Leotiomycetes > Helotiales > Sclerotiniaceae > Monilinia > Monilinia aucupariae. The sequence goes on from NGKF01000007.1 coordinate 566,822, forward strand.
GCGTTTTAATAAATCGACGAAAGCGTAAAAGTGTACAACTTATATAAACGCTTTAATAGAACTTTCGAAAATAAAAAACGAATGTTTAGTACAATATATAAAGCAAAAAGGGAATATTGGAAAAGAATAATCAATAATGTATCGGATAATTCGGATTTGTATAAAGTAATAAATTGATACAAAACGGCTTTTTTCTTTAAAGCTTTATTGTTTGTAATAAATAACCAATTAATCGAAAGTATAAAAGAAAAAGCATAAACTTTTTTAAATAAAGTATTATATAGATATAATAATACAAACGATCTAAAAACGGATCCAATATCGAAAAACTATGCTTTTATTTTTCTTTGAGATATTATTGTTTCTTTTGAGAAGATAAAGCGGAATACTATTAGAGTTTCAAACATTTTATTGGAAGTAAACAAAATCATAATCCGGCTTTTAAAAGTTTGTTAAAGTAACGTTAAGGATTATATATACAATCTTTTCGAATATTGCTTTAAAAAAAGCTATTATTTCAAAATCTAGCAATTAATTAAAATAGTAATGTTATTTAAAGTCGACAAGAAAAACAAAAGCTTTGTTTGTTTATGGCGCTCGATAACTTTATTATTCTGTATAAACAAAAGCTTGGAACAAACTATTACAAAACGAATAATATAAACGTTGTTAATGTATGGTATATTAAGCCCGTAATATTATAAAGCTTTGCCTAAACGCTTGGCTATGAACTTGATTATAGCATTTGTATACAATATAGAATACGCTTTTGTTAAAAAACGGAAGGTTACGCTAATTACAATGAATATACAAAAAGCATTCGATATACTATTACCCCAGCAATTATTAAAACGAATGTAAAGTCAAAACTAGCTTATTACTCTTTTAAAAATGATTCGATTGTTTTTGCAAAAGCGCAAAATGATGATTAAACTTAAAAATGCTTATACGGATAAGTCCCGGGTATAATACAGTATCCCCTAAGGTTCATTTTTATCTTTGATGCTTTATATGCTTTATTTAACGAAGCTTTTGAATTAAGATCAAATCTTTCGTTTTGGGTATACGAACGATATCGCATTTTACAAAGTGGGCAATACATTGGAAAAAAACATTATAACGATTACGCGGGATATACAATAAATCGAAATATAGGGAACAATTAATAAGATTGCTTTTGCACTAAAAAAGCTAAAAATAATATATTTTACCTATAAACGCTACATTTATATCCTGGAAATGGTTATCTCCCTTACATTGATTATACAATTTATATTAAGCGTATCAAGCAATATAAAACAATTAGCGCTTAAATGATTAGAAATATAATTCAATCGCAAATTTATATTCAAAAAACATATTGCGAAACGTATGGAAAAAACACGAAAAATCGCATTATATATTAAATATTTCGCTAATACACAATATGGGCCCTCCATAACCTTTTTATGGAAAGCCATAATTATATATATATTACCTTCATTGCTATATAAAGCAAAAGCGTAATACCCAGAATAAATAAAGATAAATATGAGCAGCGATTATTTATAAAGCATTATAATAAGCATACGAATAGGGTTATATATAACGAAAGCGAACAAAATGATTAATCTTGTAACAAAAAGTATTTTATCAATTCAAAGAACTATATTTATAATAGTTAGCTTATACGATACAGGCCTTTTTGTTTACAAAATGGCTTTAGAATATATTTGCATTAATATGGCTTTACGATTTAAAAGATTTAATACAAATCATTTGTTTATTATACGCTTGGCTATATTAGGCTATCGTATGTAGAACAATACAAGGCTACAAACAACGGACCGGTTACTTTCAAAAGCTTTTTGCTTAATTCTTTCCTTTTTGTATTATACCCTCGGGTATAGAATGGATTTTATGGAAAGGATAGATAAAGTAATGGCGGCGATTAACTTTATCGAATGATAGAACATTTTATTCTTCAACGCGATTATTATCTTTTTCGATAAATCGGAGTTGTACGATAACGCAAGCAAGTATATGGGTTATAACTATGCAATTTATTAAAAGCAGGAGTTTATTGTTATTAGCAAAAGGGCGATTAATATACTTTCTATTACGGAGGATAGCTACGAATATATAATGAAGTGATATCAGGAAGGGATAAAGGTATAGGTATAAAACAGTGATTGTATTGTTATCTGTGCTTCTAAATACAAGATCCATCCATTCCTTATATATTACATATAAGTGATCACACATAATAATACATAATCATTGTATAGCTTGATAATCATAAGGATCTACAATACTTTGATCTATAATATCGGTATAAATCATTATATTCTCGTATACAAGGTTTGGATCCTTGTAGAACAATGCGTTATATAGTTTTTAGCTCTATAAATCAAAAAGCGATTAGTATTTTTATACATTTACTAGAGTAAAAGCTAAAAGCTTTTAATAATCCTAATTTCGGCAATCCTAAAAAGGTTAATAAACTTATACCCCTATTATTGAAAGATCCTTAAAAGCGTTGTATTTGGCAAACACATGCTTCGATAAAGTATATACTTTAACAAATATATACATACTACGTATTTAGCGTAATACACTTCTTAGATTATATGCGAAGCATATAATCTAATTACAAAGCAAACAAAATGAATAAATTTACAATTACACATTGTATAATACTTTGAAATAAACAAACAAACGGAAAATAAACTAATGATGTATATACAATTTCCTTTACAAATAATTAAATGAATATAATTCTATATAATTCTATGGATACTTGAATTATCGATTCTATACGCAACGATGATTATGATTAAAGGGATTCATTATATATTTGTTAGATTTGATCGTTTTATAACGTATTATTGTTTTATTGTAATTTTCATTGTGTGGGTATTTAATTGTAACTTTGATCCCTTGATCCTTCGATTCTTTAAGGATAAACATCAACAATAACAACAATAACAATAACCATATCAACAATAACACTACCAATAACACCATTATCAATATGCTTCGCTGTAGCTGCAATTCCCGGGCCAGGAACCTTTCTCATATTCGGGAAGCTTTAATTGTTTTCTGTCGCTGTATCTTTTTTCTTTTTCCTTTTTTTTTTTTTGTTTTTGTTACTTTTTCTACTTCTTTTTTTTCTTTTACTTTTTCTTTTTTTTTTAATCCTTTTGGGTTATCCCCGGGACTTCTCTTTTATATCCCTGTTTTTTCTTTTTATTGTTTTTATTGTTGCTTTTTGTTCTTTTGTTTCCTTTTTTCTTATTTCTTCGATTCTTTTTTTTTTATTCTTTTCAAGCCGATTCCTTTGGCAAGGATGATAACGAGGATAAGGATAAGGATCAAAGTAAGGATAAAAATAAAGATTTTTTGCTTTATTGTAAAATAAACATTATAATCATTTTAGCAATATATCATTTATATTTCACAGGATTTTGATGGGGATTTTGGTTCTAATTTTTTAGGGGTTGAATATGATAATGAATCGGGTAGTAAAGGGTCTGGAGTGGTATCTTCTATTTCTGTTATTTCTTCTATAGCAACTCTTTGTACCCCTACCAAAAAGATTCGGTTTAAAAAGCTAAGAAATCTTTATCCGTGTATATAGTATATAAAATCGTTAATTGTTGAGTAAGGAGATAGGATTTGCTATAAAAACATGGATTTTCAAGAAGCTTAATGTTATTAATGTTTTATATATATGTATTAACTTTTGCCAATATATTTGTATACAATAGCGAATAATTTCTTAATTGCGAAAGTCAATAATAATAGAAAAGTATAATACTTCTTTTTCGTTTTATATTATAATCGCTAATTATGTGATTATAGGAGGTAAAGCGTTTTTGGGCCGCTTTTCGAAGCGTTCTGAAATACGTCGATCCTTAAATAGCTTCAGAATCGGCGCGGGGTATATTTACGCTAAAAGCGGATTCTTTTGAAAACGGGTATGCTTTAAAGGATTACTTTATAGCGGCAAAGATAAAAAGGAAAAGAAAGGAGAGGAAGATGAGTAGTGGTGGTGGTGGAAAGGTTGCTTGGAGATGAGCTTCTTTAAAGTAGTGGAGTATGGGGTAGTGGAGTATAGAGGGAGTATTGTAATATTAATTTGTATAAATATTATATAATTACCAATCATTCGATAACCTTTGTAATTCGATCCTTAGCGTTTTGCATATTGATTAGTTTAACAAAATATTTAAACTTTTGTTTAATAAGATTTTTAGTAAATCTATTTGCCGGTATATCGATAGTTGATAAATATGTAATCAAGAATCGTTTATTAGCGTATTCTTAACGAAGCCATATATTTTGAATATCTATATACTTAAGTTTAGTAGAGATTCTTTTGTTTTCACCAATTATTAATCGAATTGTTTAAGTATTGTTGCAAAAGATATTAATAAGCTCTTTTATTAATACTTTGATTTTTTTTAAAAGCTTCAATATTGCTATTGCTTTTTTGGTTAATCTTTCTATACCTAAAAGTTCTGTTTTTGTAGTCGAAGTAGTAACTATATTTTGTTTTATGGCTTTTTATACAATAGCATTACTATATAACATAATTATATAGCTTTAAAAGAATCTTCGAGTAATCGTATCATTTGCAAAAGAAGCATTTGAAAAGGTTATTATTTGAAGTATATGATTATCTTTATAGCAAATAAAGAAGTACCGAGATCCATATAAATATACGATACAATAATTTGTTGTTATAAAGTGATCCTTTAAAAAGTTAATACTATATTCACTTAGTTTAAAGGAAAAAAACATTGAATCGGCCCTAATTGTTATGGCCGAATATAAGATTGATTCAACTTTTTCCTAATATTCTTTTACTTTAAAAAGAAAAACTATATCCTTATTTTTCTCGAATATTATAATTGGAAATAATATAATTGCTTTTCCCTTTGTAAAACTAAATTTGCGAACGATTTTGTCGATATAAGTGTTATATATTAACTACAATTTCTTAAATTATTAATTTTTAATGATTCGAATCTTTAGAAACCATTAAGTATTATTAAAATCTCTAAGTTTATATTTAATTTTGATTTCATTAACTATTTAATCCTTTTAACGTTTATATTTCTTGTAATAAATCATTTGAATATCGTCAATAAAGAATAAAATAAATATATGAAAATCAAAAGATATAAAAATGCAAAACTCTTCTTTGTATTTTACCATTTTCAAGTTAATAAATATATTTATAAACTTTTTATACCAAAATGTAAAAAAGTCTTTCAAGCTATACAGTATACAATCGAAAGTGATGGATTTATTAGGTACTTTATACTTATCTGACATATGGCATATAATTAGATTCTTAGTAAAATCTTGAGATATATTAACGAAGGCATTTACAATGTTGTATTGCTTTGTTTTAAAATTATTCTTTATTATCGTTGCTATTATTATGCGGAAGGATTATGCGGCAAATATAATTACATAAATCGATTCGATTATCGTTGTATCTTAAAGATCTTTTTTGATTATTAGTTGTAATCTGTAGCGATCGATATAATCGCTTTAATTATTCTTATAAGTAAATATTTATTGAAATGGAATAGGCTTTGATTTAGTTGATATTGTTTCAATTTCTTGCTAAGTGCTTCGATTTTGTAGTGCTTTAATTTCGCGGTTATAATTTATTTTAAACTAATGTTCAAATATATAAGTTCTAAGATTATGAAAGAACCTTAATAGTAATAATACTATTGATTTTAGTATTTATAGAAGATCCGTAACCTTAGGTTGAATTAAAAACGTAATTATTGGTTTATATTTTATTGCGGCAACTATTATGTTATATATAGTAATAAATTTATCATTTTGTTTATTTAGTTTATTCTTTTGTTTATCAAATCAGAAAATGTTATAGAAATCATTTAATCGTTGAAGTCTATTTCTGAATCCGTATAATTAAGCAATCACAATACCAATAAAGATATTAGTTTTGTAATAATTATTTACTTATTAACGCAAACGATTTAAACATTTAATATGGTTTATTGTTTAATGTTTTGTATAATCGGGGATTATATTAATATTATTAAGCGCATCGAATTTAATGTACTTTTTAATATTGATGTTAAGCCTAAGAATCTCTATTTGCAGGGTACGTAACTGTTTAGTAGCTTTGTTAGATATAAATGGCGAAAGAAATCTCTTAAACATATTCCTTTTTATAGAAGATAATATTGTATCTCCTTTCTCGTTATTAAGAATCGAATAATCATTCGATTTACTATCCTCGAGAATATTATTTAACATTGATATTAATGGTCTTGATGGAATCGTTGATTCTTTATAATCAAAGTTTATGTAAATCTTCTATAAATTAATTATTTTGAGCGGGTTTTTATTCTTCGTTGTAAATATAGCCAACAAAGATTTTGGTTCACTAAAAACCGGCGTTGATTTGTTGATTTCTATAATTGTATCGGGATTTAACAAAGTGTTATACTTATTATCATAAATTAAAATAAATGACGAGGATTCTGTTACTAAATTCTCTTAACCCTTCTAATCTTTAATCACCCTCAAGATCGAAAATCCAAAGCGTTTATAATTAAAATCAAGAATGCATACGGTTTTAAGCTTTTTTTGTATAAGTCCTTTGATAAGTTTATTATCCACGTTCTTTAAAATAATGTTATCTAGCGATTTCATTTATTAAATGTCCAATTCGACAATTAAATCCTTAATTATTTGGATTGGTATAGCGTTAATAATTTTGCTATAAAGATTGTTTTTATAAATAAATCTTTTATCGAATCTGACATTTTGTATAATAATAACTTTATCGAATATAAGAATCTAGATATAGAAGATTGCTATAGCAAGAATATATTTAACCAAATATTTAATATATACTTGCGGGTTAGTTTTATACCATTTTACTTTAATCCCAATTTCTTTTTCCTTATCCAAAGAGTACATACGGCAATTATATTTATATATTGCACTTTAATCGAGATATAGATCGTTAATGATTTTTTGTAACAACGATAGTGAGTATCATTTGTAATATTGCTTAAACTAGAAATCAATTATTTTATTAAAGCATTTCCAACCCTTTGTTTTCAATGAACTAATATTATATAAATATATAGCGACAAAAGCGGCCTTTATTTATATTTTATTCGGCAATCCAATTGAAATGCGTATTTTAATTTGCTTAGTGATAATTTCTTATTCTATATGTTTTGCTTTTTCGTTAAGTTTATGCGTAAAGGAAAGAGAAAGTTCAAGTTCTATATTTTTTTCGAAAATCTATCTTTCGAATATAGTATTACTTTTGATCCCTATTACAAATGTATTATTGTTTTGTTTAATTATTATAATGTGAAGATTATATTTGCGATAGATTTATACAACAAAATTCTTTAAAACTTTAAAAACCTTATTATGCGTTTTTTGAATCAATGTAAAGGTAAAGATTTTTCTATTGTATATATCCTTGATTATTAGCAACTATAACACTTCGTTATAAGCATAGGGAAAATCGAACAAATCCTATTGAACCTTATAAAAAGGTTTAAATGATTGATAATCATTAGGTGAGCGTAAAACAATTTGTTTAATATGTATATGTAAACAATCGATGCATTTCATTCGAATGATTCCCTTGATCTGTATTTCTTTAGCTATTTTAACTAAGTATTCCAATACTTCTTTGTCAAAATGCTTTGATCTTTTATATCACAAATCGCTTAATTCCAATCGAAGTTTTATTGTTTCGTATATTCGAAAGAAATGTTTATTAATCTTTTGGTTTTCGGTAGGCATTATAATATTTATGTTTACAAAAAGATTAGATTTATTAGAATAGTTAAAATAAGTGTTATATTTTAAAAAGATAAGATTGTGTTTTCTAATGTATTAAACAATGATAATATTGTTAACTTAATCGCCGATCCTAACAGTAGTGTTAAATTCATTAAACTAAACATTTTTATTACAAAAAAGGGTTTCGAATACGAGATTAATATAAAAACCAGGAATAAGCGCAATATTAGTTAGTGTAAAATCCGTACTATTTAACAAAATTCCTTTGATTACTTTTTCGCTACAATCAACCATTAGCAAGCTTGATGATCTTGCTTCGACATAGTTTAAGATATCGCTAAAAACGTACTTTTCGTTTATTAGAAGGCTAGTATCGTTAATAATATGCATAGTATTACAATTATTCAACAAAATGCAGTTTGCTAGTATATACGTGGAAATGATTATAAATATGACAAAAGCGCTAATACATTTGTTCAAATCGATAATGCAAAAGATAGTGTTGTAGAGATTCTTTCTTTGTAAAAATCCATAAGGTTAATTAGTCTGAGTAATAGAAAGCCATCTCTTTTTGATTAGAACGTTTCGAAGATTATTTATATTTTTTGTTTTTGATATGTTCGTTGATCTTTTTAATTTGCTTTTTATTAATAATCCGAATGGGCTGTTCAACGCATTTACCAGTAAAAGCTAGTTCAACTATATAGCACTCGTTCGACTTATAATAATGGCTTAGATTAACCAGTTGATTTTCTTTATAAAGATAATGCTAAATGGCGTTATTAGTGTTATTGTTCTTTAATTGTTGCTTTGATTTAAATGATTGTTGAAATTCTAATTCTTAAATTGCAAAGGATTCTTTTAACAATGGATTATAACCCATCCAATCGGCATAATTTGCGAAAAGACTATTGTATTATTTTAGAGTAATAATATAACATTTTTTTTTGTTTTTAATATTCAAAATAATTAATTATTGTTTCGATCAATTTGGCGTTAATTTGTTTAATGTTTCCAGGAATTGTTTATATCCATAGATTCCTTTGATCTTTAGAAAATTGTAGGTCGATACTTTAATGTAAAATGATTTCTACTCTTTATATTATTTAACCAGATCGATCTGTTTATTACATACATTATTTAAATGATCGATATATTTGGTTTAAATGGTTTTTAAGATTATTAAATTAGTAAAAGCAATCTTTATATATAAATAAACAATAATTTGTTTTAGAGTACAATTTTGTATAGTATTCTAGAAGATTTCCAAAATGTAGAATAAATTAATTATAGATATAATCCAATCGAATATGTAACAAAAGTTATTATAATTTTGGTTGTATTTACTTTTTTAAATCCTGTAGATTTTCTTTATAAATAAAAAAATCTTTGAAAAGTTTTTTAGTGTAGTAAAAACAAGATCTGCAAAAAACTTAGGTTTAAATATTCTATCCATTTCGATGTTAGTAACATATCGATTGTAAACTTTAAAGTTTATAGTATATTGATTATGACATTTACGATTTTTTTCAAAAATCATAATATTTATAAAAGGGGTTTGGGGTGAATTAGCGTTCAATCAATTACAAAATTGGTAATTGAGAAAGTTAAAGGTATCCGGATCAATACTATTTTAGATATATCTAAAACAACTAACATTTTTGAGTAATAAATACTAAAAGAACTAATCCACTCGATTATTAAAAGTGATATTTGATATAATAAAAAGAATGATTCTAGAGGATAAAAGGAGTGTAATAAAAGATGATTGAAAATCAAAGGGAAAAAAGGAATTGTATGATATCGATATTCGAATTATAATTGTTACAAAGATTTCGAGTACAAATCGGGTTTATAATTATCATAGAGAATAGTTACGAATATATAATGAAATAATATCAGAAAGGAATAAAGGTATATGTTACGCTTCCGCTGCCCGGCTGGCATGGCAGACGTTCCGGTGCACGTATACGACGTCACGGTTCACATACTTAATTAGCAAGCATGTGCCGTGTATATATCCTGTTTATATGGTTTATGTATATATAACAATCTCTTTTTTGTAATATAATCAAATAGTAATAAATTCTAAAAACTTTATTAACCCTATTTTAAACAATTCTTTTATAGTATAAACGTTATATTATTTATTACTTAAATATCAAATCGTTTTAGTTATTTGGTGATTGTTTAAAAGAATACCTTTTTCGATAATACTTTTTTAGGAACGTTTTCAAGCAACAAAATCGTTTATTTATAAGAAGAAAATCAATACTAGATTTAGTTTAACGGCGATATACTTTTCATTACTTTTGGAAATCTTTTTGTTTTTCTTTTCCTTTCGATATACTTCGTTTTTTTTTTAGCAAATCCAATATTAACGCCGCTACGTTTTTTGGTCAAGATATCGCGTTAATAAGTTTTATATCTGTATTATTAGCTTTTTGTTTTATTTTTGGTTTTGTTTTTAATATAACTATTCGAAATTAAAGTTAAAGAAAAGGTAAAAAGACAAAACAAAAAGTAATGCTTTCTTTATAATTTGATTTTATTTCAAAAAGTACTTTTTGCGATTCTACTTTGCGTGTTCCCGATTCTTAGGATTGTAAAAGCGAATATACTATGCGAAAAGTTCTTTTTGCTTAAACCATGGAAATTAAATGATTATACAATGAGATCGTATATAACATTGCTTTTATTATTCCTTTTTTCAACCCTTTTCTCCCCGAAACGATTTTTCCTTCCATTGAAATTAATTAATACTTTATTGTAGAAGAACAACATCAATCTCGCAGAAATTGTAAAAGAATTCTAAAGAGATTATAAATCAATAATTTTGATAATTTTGTTTTTAGCTTTTTGCTTTTCGAATCTAATAATAATTGTTGCGCCAAAAGTAATCGATCCCCTATCTACAAATATAGCTCCTCAAACCTTTTATATTCCCTTTACTTTATTTGTTTGTATTACCTCAAAGTAATTAATTTTACCAAAAAGCTAAACGATAATGTGGAACCCTAAGCAAGTTTGTAAAGTATATTTGTTTTTGAACGCTTCGATCTGTATGCTAATACTTTCGATTCAAAAACGGCCCGATATACCTACATTATGGATCAAATAAAATTGAAAGCTTAAAAGCACCTTTATACATTGTATATACAAATTCTTCGTTTTATTGGTATAGAATTAATACGCCAATTAGCCGCAATTTATAACAATCCTATAAAGGTTGAGTATGTTTATACTTAATACAATCATTGGAAAATGCTTAACGATTCTTTCATTTAACATAGTCACTTTTTGGAATAGTATAGAACCTTCAGATTTTTGGCAACCTAAGCCAAAATCATTAACGATATTTAATTGTTTAAGGATCTCGAAAACAAGATTTCCGATTATTTAATTCGAATTGTAGCTTTCTATAAGGATAATTGTTTCACTATAAAAAAGCTAACCGATAAATTGATTAAAATTAATAAAAACAAAGTCTTTATACAAAAAAGAAACAAATATTATATTTTTCGAAAATCTACTCTTGTTAAAAAGTCATCCATTACAATATTAACCTATTCTTTCCAAACAAATCGAAACGTTAATTATCTTGACATTGGTACAATTCAATTTGCCCAGCTCAAACTATCTTACCCGTTATATAACACTCCAACGGGATATATTGGAACTTTTAAAAATCCGATCTCTAAAGTCTTTACTCGGAACATCGTTTTTTTCTTGCTTTTAAGGTTTGTTTTTAAACGTTATAAATAAACTTTCACAAGATGGAAACAAATATTCCTATTAACTCCGCTATCGCTATCGATAACGAATCCCTTGAAGATTTCCACGATATTAAGGATTACTTTGATTTTTAGATATATATTGAAAACGTTGAATCAATGCGTTAAACGAAAGATACCCGTTTAAAAGCAAGCGCTTAAGCAAAGACTCCTTTTTGAGTACTATTAAAGATATGCGATTTCTCGATTTGATTAAACTAATGGGAGGTCAAACTATAACCCTACTTTGTATCCTTTCCAAAAACGAATACTTCTTTAAATCGAGTGCTCTCTTTGACTTTGAAGCAAACGAATACGCTTTTGTTGATATTACGCTCTTTACTCTTTTATTTCCATTGTTTAAACTATATTATTATTTATTTGAAACTTCTATTAGCGTTAAAGGTTATAACGGTATATAGGGTCGCGCTATTATTTATTATACTTTTTTTAATCTTTTGATCGATAATCGAAAGCAATCATTCGTTCTATTTCTTATTATAGATTTAGGTTTTTATAATATTATATTGAGTAAATTATAGCTTTTAGAGTTGCAAGTAAAGCTTGATTGTTTTAATCAACATTTCGAATGGTCTTTAGAACAATTATTTATATACTTGTTAAATTAAAACCTATTGCTTTCGAAAAGTGATTTGAAATAGAAAAAGATTAACCGATTTGTACAATAAAACGTTGATCAAAAAAACAATAAGTTCAACGTTTATTAGTAATAACGAAACGCTTAATTCAAGTTTATTATTGTATCTACAATATAACCTTTTGATTCTATATCTGCGAAGAAACTCAATCTTTCTTTCTCTTTTTCTCTTTAACAAATACTTAAGAAAGCTTTTTAATAATTGCTTAAAAAAGTTTATATTGTAAAGCTATAGAAACTTTACAAATCGCTATTTCATTTTCTGTTCGATATTATCGATATCTACACTTTTATGCCCGTACAATTCGAACTTTTATATAAGAAATACAAATATAACGAGCTTTTTGTTGTTATTATCAATAATATCGAAATTGTTATGCAAGAATATTAACAAGAACAAAACTAGAAAGATTAGCTTTTAACTACTATAAACGTTTACTAATATACTGGATTTCAATTACGTTTAAACAATATCTTTATTATCGTTAACAAAGAACCTTCAATTTCTCTAGTATACAAAACCTTTCAAAAGGCTTTTTTAAAGGCCGATTCGAATGTATTACTATTTCATCATTTATACGATCACAAAATTATATTAGAAAATGAAAAGGAAAAAGCTTTAAGATATAATCCATTTTATAAGATATTACTAAAACAATTAAAAGTTATCAAAAAATACTTAATTAATAATTTGGCTAAAGGATTTATAAAACCTAATTAAGCTTTTTATACAATATCCGTTTTGTTTATTCGAAAAGCTAATGATGTATTTCGATTTTGTATCGATTTCTGCTTATTAAACTTTTTCATTTGTAAGGATTGATATTCTTTCCCTTTGATCAATAAAACGCTTATACGCTTTGTCGATGTGAAAATCTATACGAAGCTTAACATTCATCAAATCTTTTATCGAATCAAGATGGATCTTGCTTTTAAGAAATATATTACATTCTGTATATATTACGGTTTTTACAAATGCAAGATCGTACTATTTGGCTTTACAAATGGTTTAACAATCTATTAAAAGTATATAAACGATATACTCTTCAATTATTTAAATATGTTTTGTATTATTTACTTTAACAATATTCTAATTTACTTTAAAAACGAGAAAAATTACTAAGTTTAAGTTAAACTAATCTTGATTCGATTTGAAGTTGCTGATCTTTAAGCCGACTTTAAGAAATGCGAATTCAACGTTAAATGTACCAAATATCTCGGATTTATCATTTTTATTAAAGATATTAAAGTTGATCCAAAAAAAGTAGAAATAGTTGAAAGTTAAATGTATTTTACAATTATTAAAGGAATTCAATCATTTTTTGCTTTTTGCAATTTCTATTATTGTTTTATTAAAAACTATAATATTATAGTCAAACTTTTGATAAAATTTATTAAAGTTAATACTCTGTTTTATTTCGATGATTTATATTACAATGCGTTTAATGTTTTAAAATACGTTTTGGAGATTCTATAGAAGCTTATACAATTATTAGCAACACTGTTTTCGAGCGATTACGCAACGACGACGCGATACATTTCACTACCGGTAGATACGTACGACGATACTTTACGAACTCCGCAAAGTTTTGACGCCCACGAGAGGCATACAGAACGTGCTTTTCGAGTCCGAATAGCGGAAATAAGCTTTACTACGCTTACAAAAGCGATGCGGATGGCCAACAGCGATTATATACAACAATGCAACCTTTCCTCGCCTATCCCTCTTTAGTTTCAAATTGAAACAAAGACGAAATCTATATTTTTCTTTTTCGTTATATTTTAGGAATTAAAAAGATCAATAGTTTTCTAAAGAGTTAACAAGTTTTTACAAAAAGCCGAATAATAAGCGGCAATCCACCGTAAGTTTACGAATATATTTGTTAACTTTTTAAAAAGGATTATTAAAACTTTTATTTAAAAAGAGATATATACTATTTTGCTAATCCAAAAAGCAATCTTGGAGTGCATAACGAATGTTTTTATAATGGGTATAACCTTTAAAAGCAAAAAAAGCTTTAAAATCCTTAAAGCGAAGGAAAACACAATAACAACTTCGCTTTCTATGATTTGAGCAAAGATTATTAAAACCTTTAAAATCGATGAGCCCTCGATTACTCTTCAAAACAAAGCTTTTAAAGCAAACTTTGTAAAAAAAAACGTTGCTAAAGTAACAAAAATGAATAAACATATCTTTGCTAAATACACCCTTTTCGCGGGCTTATATCGCAATAATCTTTTTTTAATTCGGGAAAATTTAGTTAAAGTTATCCCGGGTATCAAAAACAAAAACATCCCGGAAATGGTAGAATACAAATCGGGTTGGGTACTATACTCTAAATCCCTAAAAATAAGGGACATTTTAATGAAGAATATTTATAAATCAAAAATCTATAAAATCATTAGAGCTATATATTTCAATCTTTCAAAGATATGGTATAGCTATTGCGTATGTTTAGTACTAAACATTTTGTTTAATGCGATTAACGGATAGATCGAAATTATTAAGGAGATGGTAAAAAAAAAGCCTAAATCCAAACCGATATTACTCCGGTTAGATGCTTCAAAAGTTTTGAAAACAGCGCGAAGAATGCTTGAGTAATTAGTTTTATTACCCCAATCACTCCCTTTCGCTTATTTGAAGCTACCCTTCTTTTTATTTTTCTACTCTTTTATAACTAAATAGAGTTTTACAAACAAAACTGTTAAACTTATTGCAATATTTATTGTTGTATAAAACCTATACAATGCAACAATTGTAGTATCGCAAAAGCTAAGCATCAAAGATTAATGTATAAGTTATACCCGGCGTTTACGAAATATAATGGATATTATAATCCGTTTCCAGCAGGATACAAAAGCTATTTGTTAACGTTTTGTAATATAGTTGAAGGTAAGTTATAGTGTAATTTAACTAAAGCTTAAATAAAATTGATTTACAAAAATAACTAAACAATTTAAAAAGTATGCGCTCTAGGGATAGCTATAAATATTATACAAACAATATATATATTTCAAGCAAAGGTTTAGAATTTTTAAGCGTTTCAAAGTATGTAAAGCTTTATACAACTGAACGCTGTTCGGACCTCGGTGTTTACCTGTGTTAAGATTCAGATATCAATAATTTCAAAGAAAACAAACGATAACATTAAATATACGATAGATATAGCGATATTGCAAAATAAAATATTGAAACGCTTTAAAGCAACTTTGGATCAAATGAATCTAAAGCTTTTGTTATAGAATAGTGTATATAGAGTTTGCGTTAAGAATATAATAGATATCGACGATAATAATACTGCAATGATTATACAATTAATTAAAGTTATCGATTCTTTTAATAAATAAAAGCCCGGATCGATACAATAGCGAAGATTGCAAAGATAATCCAACCTTATATATAATAATGGTATAAACGAATATAAAAAAGAGAACGAGGGCATATAATGTTTTGCTTTAGTTCATTTATAAAAGCAAAGCGGATATAGTCTGTATCTAAGAATTCTAAAGTTTACCAAATATTAAGATATAGAATCACTCAGTATATGAATGTTATGCTCTTTACGATTTATAGGAATCGGAGGGAATAATCGAAAAGAAAACCGAGCGATTAAGGATTATATTATATATACAGCGAGGAGCCGCGATATAAATGCAGCAACAGCGTGATGAACGTTGTAGGGATGTAGTATAGTTTAAAATAAACAGTTACTATATAGTTAATATTTATTGCAAATCTAATACTATAGTAATAATATATTATACAATAAATATTACCTTAATATTTTGTATACTGGTTAAAGGGGACTTCAACGCAAAATACAATATTTACGAATCAAAGGTATTATTGGTTATTCAAAAAGTTTTGTTTGTTAATTGGTTATAGGATACTAGCATAGACTTCATTGGCGAAGTAGGGATACCTATTTATTGCGCAGAGCATATAATTGATCTTATTTTTTTCAATATATTTTTTGCAGAAACAATAATACGCTAGGATATAGATTGCGGATTGGACTATTATATACAAATCATTACTATTCCAGGGCAAAGTATAATTTCTAGCAAACATATTGAATATAAGGTTATTAAAAGCGATTTATATACATTTACTAATCTAATGGAAAGTGGAGTATATTAATTGCCGAAAATCGGAAATATCATTATAGATATCGAATTGGAAATAACTATAAAGCGGTTTATTAATCTATTTCAATGATCGATATGAATTGCAAAGCGATTAATAAACGATTGAGTATAATTAATGCTTTAATGGATTAACAAGAATACAATAATGTATAATTTATACAAATACTTTAACAAAATCTTTAAAAATAGGAAATGAATGTTTATTACAATACATAAAGCGAAAAGAAAATATTGAAAAAGAATAATTGATAATGTATCGGATAATGCAAACTTATATAAAATAATAGATTGGTATAAAACAGCCCCTTCCTTTAAAGCTTTATTGTTTATAGTTGATGATCAATCGATCGAAGATACAAAAAAGAAAGTATAGGTTTTACTAGATAAAGTATTATATAAATACAATAGCATTAACGATTTAAACGCAAATCCGATATTAGAAAATCATGTTTTTATTTTCCTTTAAAATATTATCGTATCCTTTGAAAAGGTAGAATAGAATATTATCGAGGTTTTGAATATTTTATTAAAAGTTGATAAGATTACAATTAAACTTTTGAAAGTTTGTTGGGATAACGTTAAGGAATATTTACGCGATCTTTTCGAATACTATTTTAAAAGGAATTATTTCCCTAAAGTTTAACGATTAGTCGAAATAATAATATTATTCAAAGTTAACAAGAAAAATAAAAGCTTTGTACGCTTTTGGCGTTCAATAGCCTTACTATTTTGTATAAGCAAAGGTTTGAAACAAACCATTGCAAAACGGATCGCATAAATGTTGTTAATGTATAATACATTGAGCCCTTAACATTGCGGGGCTTTGCTTAAACAATCGATTATAAACCTAATCACGGTATTCGTATACAACGTGGAATATGCTTTTGCCAGAAAACGAAAGGTTACGTTGGTTACGATGAATGTTTAAAGCGTATTCGACGTATTATTACCCCGGCAATTACTAAAGAGGATGCAAGATCAAGGCTGGTTTACAACTTTTCTAAAAATGATTCGATTGTTTTTATAGAATTGCAAAGTAATGGTTAAACTAAAGGATATATATATAAACAAATCGCAAATACAATATAGTACCCCTTAAGGCTCATCTCTATTTCCAATACTTTATATGCTTTACCTAACAAAACTTTTAAACTAGGATCAAGCTTTTCGCTTTGGGTATACAAACAATATTGTATTTTACAAAGTGAACAATATATTGGAAAAGAATACTATAGCGATTGCGCAAGATATACAAAAGATCAAAATATAGAGACAAACTAATAAAATCGTTTTTACACTAGAAAAGCTAAAGATGATATACTTCATTTGTAAATGTTATATACGCACTCCGGAAATTGTTATTTCCTCTATATTAACTATACAGCCTATAATAAATATATTAAATAATACAAAGCAACCGGCGTTGAGATGGTTAAGAGTATAGTTCGATTGTAAGTTTATATTCAAAAGGTATATTGCAAAACGAATAGAAAAGGCACAAAAAATAGCGTTGTATATCAAACATTTTGCCAATATGCAATATAGGCCCTTTATAGCCTCTTTACGAAAAGCCATGATTATATACATTCTGCTTTCGTTACTATATAGGGCAAAGGCATAGTACCCGGGATAAACAAGATTGAGTGTAAGCGGCGGCTATTTACAAGGTATTACAATAAGCATTCGTATAGGGTTACGTATAACGAAAGCGAACAAAGTGATCAATATAACAACAAAGGGCGTATTGCTAATATAGAGGATTACGCTTATAGTGGCTGGTTTATACGATACAGGCTTTCCGCTTTGCGAAGTAGCTCTAGAACATATTTGTATTAATATAGCTTTTCGATTTAAAAAACTGGATGTATACCACTCGCTTATTATACGCTTAATCGCATCAAGGCATTGCATACAATGCGGTACAAGGCTACGGATAATGGATCAATTACTTCCAAAAACGTTTTATCTAATTTTCTCCTTTTTGCATTATATCCCTAGGTATAAAACGGATTTTACAAAGGGGATAGATAAGGAAATAGCAGCGAAAAGCTTTACTAACTAATGGAACGCTTTATTTTCTAATGCGATTATCATCTTTTTCGATAAGTCCGAGTTGTACAATAACGCAAATAAGCATGTAGGTTACAATTATACGATTTATTAAAAACAAAATCTTATTGTTACTAGTAAGGGTGCGATTAATACATTTTCGCATGTTTTCGATGTAAAAGCGATAAGCGCTTTGAAAGGGCTACAAAAAGCGTTAACGTTGTTAACCATTATAGATATACAAAGATAGCTTTGTATCGATAGCATTTCGATGATATAGTGTAAACACGTAAATATTTCGGATACTTCACAATGGGCGTTTTTAGAAAGCTATAAACTTATCGATTAATACATGGTTAAGATATAATAGTCCCCCGGGTACTAAGGGATTACTAGCAACGAAGCAATAAATAAGTTAACAAATATAAGCGTAAAAAGCGATATAGTAGATTTAGGGCCTATCGCGTAACCAACGATTAACAGGATAAGCTCGATAGTATAAAGCTTAATCCGCAATGCGATGGATAATTGGTGGAGCAAAAACAAGTTTATATTAACGAAAGGATATCGCAAATGGTAATTAGATTATATATTTAAAGAGTTTATAGAGTTTAGATTTGCTAAATCAATATTGTATAAACTATTAACGTTGCGATTTAAGTACAACGATTTTGAGGTTTATTATATGCGTTTTAAATACAAAGACACAAAAACCTATTACTTATGCGGTAAAGCTAAAACTTTTAAACATTTTGTTTTTTGCGAGATTTCCATCAGGAGGTTTCATTTGTAACCATTTAAACCCGCCCGCTTATTAGCAATTACCCGGGAAAAGCATAATTATATACAACAACTTTTTGCTTTTTCAAAAGAGTTTAAGCGTTTTGTTGCGATAATACGATACTTTACGTTTTGCAACCGAAAGCTTAATGATACCCCGGATAGCATTTAATACAACGCTTTATTCAATCTTTTCTTTACCCCCCTCCCTTCCTTTTTTATTCTTTACTTTATTTTAAAGTTTAATTTAAAACGCAATTTATAAAGCGCGGTATAATACTTTATATAATAATACAAAGGTTGCAATTTAATGTAACAATTATTCCTTTAACGTTCTTTATTAATACGATTGCTATATAGCCCAATAATCATTCTCTTTAAGTATAATAAGCAAAGATTAACTTTTTTAATGTAGAATGCTTTTTTAAACGATGGAAAAAAGCTGTTCAACAAAGCTAAAGTTGTAAAAAATCGCCGGGAGAAGGCGGCTTTAGTACTTTAATTTAGCGATGTTGTATAATATATACCTAAATGATGAGCTTTTAAGCCTACAACCCATTAATGTATCACCCGTCTCTAATACCCTTCGGGAGGTTAAAAGCCTAGCTAGCTTACATAGACGTTAAACATAATAAATAAATAAATAAATAAATAAATGTTTTAAAATAAAAGCTTATTTCCGCTTTTTTGCTTTAGTATTACGATTACAATCTTCTTTATATATTTGAAACCAATGTTTCGAATAGAGTAATCGCTAGTGTATTTTCTTAAAAGCATAATAACGATTGGCTACTTGTAGTATACTTCTTCAAAACTATGATTCTTATTGAATTGAACTATAAAGTTTACAATAAAGAAATGTTATTAATAATATACTCTTTTGGCTATTGGAAATCAAAACTAATTGGCTTTTCTTATCAAATTCGAATTTATACAAATTATAAAGCTTTGGAATACTTTATAATCATTAAAGCTTTGAACGTTTAATAAACTCGATGAGCCGAATTGCTAATTGATTACAACTTCGTTATTATGTATCGTTCTGGCAAAGATAATCTTTTTGCCGATGCTTTTATATATCGCGTTAATAAACTCGATATACAAAATCAAACGAAAAAAAAGAATCGCTTTCAACAATTTATAAAGGATAATCAAATCGATATAAGGATTATACAAAACAATCTAAAGAAAAAGATTAACGATAATACATTATCTACTATAGATTTGGCTTTTATCGCTTTTTACTTCAATATCATTAACCGCATCCTCAACGCCAACCGCTTTTTTGATAGTTTACAAACTTTACAAATCGAAATACTCAAAAGCTACAAATATTTTGCCTTTCAGAACAATCTATTATTATACGACGATCGTTTAATAATGCTCGATTCGGAGAACCTCCATATATTCTTTATTTGAGAAGCTTATGATTTAGTTTTTACAGTATATTCTAGAATCAAAAAGATTTATTTTTTGTTATTAAAACAATACTACTAACCCGGTATATCTACAACAATTGCCCAATATATATGCAATTGTTACGCTTACAAACGCAATTCCATGCTGCGAGATTGCATTCCTGGTTTGCTATATTTACTCTCTGTTTCTAAACAAGCATAGTAAAACATTATTATAAATTATTACAATTTTAATAAGGATAAGCATAATTACAATAACGTTTTTGTAATTATTAATCGATTAACAAAATAAGCCATCTTTATTCCTTGTTATAAGGAAATTGATTTATATAAGCAAGCCAAACTCTACCTATACTATATCTATCGATATTACAGAGCCTCTAAATTGATTGTATTGAATAAAAGTCCTCAATTTATCTCAGAATTCTAGCAAAAATTCAATCGATTACTAAGTATTGATATTAAACTCTTTATTATTCATTACCTTTAAATAGATAATTAAACGGAGATTTATAATTAATATTTACAATAACGTTTA
Organism: Monilinia aucupariae; assembly: GCA_002162555.1. NCBI lineage: Eukaryota > Fungi > Ascomycota > Leotiomycetes > Helotiales > Sclerotiniaceae > Monilinia > Monilinia aucupariae. The sequence goes on from NGKF01000007.1 coordinate 587,993, forward strand.
TACTCATTCGTTAATTACTATCAAAACAATTGATCGGAATTCCTATTTATAATGAATTACGCTTAATTTACTCTTTCATACAAATCTTTCGAAAGCCTATCGCCCTTCAAAGCTTTCTACGATTACCCCTCATATAATAGTTGAGATTAGGATATTAAGAATAGTCTTTCAACAAAAAATGTAAATATTCAGAATACTTGCAAATTCGTTAAACACAATCAAACAGTTATTATTTATATTAAGGAAAATATCCTTCGAGTTTAAAAGAAAATAACTCAATTCATCAATTCGCATTATTGTATTATAGATTTTGATATTGAAGATTATACAGTACTAACGAACACATACTAGCCAAAGATCAAAATCACACCAAAATTCAACGAA